>MU223935.1:4109610-4123904 GCA_018584345.1 Thuja plicata | reverse complement strand
ATTCCTATATAATAAACCCTTCATAACCATTTGAAGGATCCAGGATTTCAAGCTCTCATGTGCCATTACTATGTCAGTTTGGTTCTAGCATTCAAGCCATCTTGCGATCACACACCCATTTCAATTAGCGAATTCTCGACACTTCTCAAGTCATAGACGCTACCCCGCCAATACTGAGCATCAAGAATAGCATTTCGGAAGGAGTAGAGAGAAATAATAGAAGCTTCAAGCATCATGGGGTTTGCATTTATTTGTTTTCCTTTCTCTTGCTTGTACATTTTATTGATTACGTTTCAGGTTATTCATTTTAGTAGTTATTGTGTACTTGATTTATATCATTTGTGAAACCTTTGCTACTAACCCTTGCCTTTGGAAAGCTTGGGAACCACAGATCACGAAAGAAGGAGGCGTACATTTTGGTGAACCCAACATGAATCAAACAGCCCTAATATCTCTTACAGATGACAAATAGGATTGATCAACCATGGCCATATGGTTGCAAATCTAAAAATCTATCTTTTTTTCAATATCTGTGCTATTTCACAATTGCTGGTATTTTCCTGCAATTGACAAAACTATGCCACAATCGACTGGTTTAATACCACAATTGATTGCAGGCTTTCACAGTATTATTATGTCATCTTCTGTCTTCTTTCTTCTGGTACTTTGCCACAATTGCCCAATCCGAGCCGCAATCATCATTATTTTTCTGCAATTGCCCGATCCGTGCCGCAATTGACATGCTTCTCTGCAGTTGTCAGTGCTTTGCCGCAAACGACAAATCTTTGCCGCAATTGCCAGTACTTTTCCGCAATTGTAAGAAATATTGCATATCATATCCAAATCTTCTATCCATTTATTTCTAAATTGACATTTTTCTGGTTTTCTGTATAGGGTCAGGTAAATCACCGAGAACAGAGAGGGGTAAGTTATTGTGAGTATCAATCATTCATTGTTTCAAAGTTACATATACTCTCATTTTTCAAGAATCCTTTTTGATACTAACATGTCTAAACAAAGAAAACTAAAAGGAATTCACTTGTCGATTTGGGTTTAAAAAGAACAGTGCTTGCCAAACATATCACATCTCACATTTCATATTTGGGCTTAAAATTGACGTGAGGACTAAAATTGAACAAACGCAAAAAATCTCTCAAATTGGTGCATTAAAATTGAATAAGCAATCAACACCTACTTTTGGGCTTAAAATTGAACATTGGTGCTTGTATGGTGGTGTAGCTTAGTTCACATTTCAAACTTTGGAGCTTAATCAATTTACTTTGTGTCTTGAGTTTTGGGTGCACTTGCACAAACTGTTAGATTACAAACCTTTATACTTTTTTAGAAAGGCCTATCTAGGGAAAGTGCTTCTTCCTTGGAGAACGACCTTAAACCAGTAATCCTTTCGATTGGTATATAAACAAGGCGCGAACCAAAGTTTTGTCTTATCTAGCCAAGCTCGGGCGACGCATGTTGGTGATAGTCTGGATCGGGTGAATATCCCTAAGGAGCCAACGTGATCAACTAGGCTCTTAAGTGAGTCACACATGTACAAACCAATTGGAGAGACACCACGGACCCTTACTACAACCTTGAATAAATAGAGGCCAACCCGTTTTACCTCCGAACAGGTACCTTATTATAGTGCAAGGGGTTGCAAAATTTCCCCCCAAGATTCCCAACATATGTGTCCCATGGTATTTGTGTAGTGAAAGAGATCTTCACTTCATAGAAACAATACCTGGAAATGGCAAAAATGTGGGCACCTACGTCGTGGACCTTCGTGTCCTAGTAGCGTGACAATTATTGTGTGAGCTAACAGACATTCAAGTATTGGGCCTATAACATTGTATTTTGAAGCCATTGACCTAGAGTAATCTGATTGTTCATTGTTGATACCTCGTGATAACCTTGCAACTTGAAAAAGTTGTAGAATATACATAGTGACAGTCTTCATTCTTCAAAACACAGTGTCTATTGTGCTTGTTTCTTTGATCAGTTTCTGAAAATGCAAAATAAAACATCCAAATTGTCAAAACGAGTCAAACATGTTAAATTATAGGGTTTTTGACGTCAACTATCTTGCAAATCAGAAGCATTGTTCCAAAAATATCAAAATTGACAAGCAGTGATACCATCCTTTAGTCTTTTTTAGACTATTCCTCTTTTATCGCAATTTCCCGCATTATGCCGCAATTGAAGGAAGTCTACCACAATTAACTTGTTTATTGTTGCAATCGTCGTGTTTATTACTACAATCAGTGATAAGCTACCATAATTGACCATTTACTTTACCGAAATTGGTGAAGTTGTACCGCAATTGACCAGAGATACATTATTCCTATTTTTGACCTAAAACCTTAAAATAATTCTTCATTTAGTGTCCAAAACTAGTGTCTATCCCAGGAAAATGCAAAGAACATTGTGTGAATCTCTAAAAATTAAAGATTATCCCTTCTCTATAAAAGCATGATTATTGTCAAAAACATTGTTAGGTCAAAATCTCAGACTCGAAATACCTTGATCTCATCATATCAAACATCATCATCTTTATCAAAGTGACTTTGTCCAAGGCAAAGGTTAGAAAATCTTATCTTTTTTTATCACCACTATGAGATCAAGTTATATCAAAATATGTCCTTAGAATTACCCTTGTCCAAAACATAACTCGGACTTCCTCAGAAAGGATCTTCTTCCTTGTTTTCTTTATATCACTTGTTTTAGTTACAAAACCTGGACCGCACTATGTCTCAAACACCTCATGGAGGCCCTTATACAAGGTCTAAGGCTAGAACTCAACTTGATGAGTCATATATCAACTGATTCCCTGCTTGGGAAACAGAGCAAGAGAACGATCCTTTCATGAATACCAGTTCTATTCTATTCATTGAACAACCTCGTGGGGCAGCTTTTTTCCAAGATATCACAGAAGCAGAACTTGAAGATGTGGAGCAAGATTCTTACTCCACAAAATTAGTTGATGCTTTCGTAGAGAGGAACCCTGAACATTACTTAGCCATGCTAATAAAGAAGGGAGTCAAACTCCCCGCTGAATTCAGTGTATCGACTATATGGCCCAAAAACCCTCTCGCAGGTCAAAACACTACTCAACCTCCTTAGATACTTCTTGTTGTGTCTCAAATCTTTCCACCATCGATATTACCCACATTGACACAGACTATATCCAGTCAAACCAATGACCCAACCTAGGCTAGCACATCTTCCACTCAAGGCATGACAGGCTTGCAACTAAGTGCACCCATGGTCACTAGTATGCCTCCACCTTTGGTCTCATGGCTAGGACAATCAAGCTCTCATGCTATGCCTTCCATCTCACCAAACACCAACTATTCTGAAACTATGTCGCTGCTACAGTCAATTCACACTAGTCTTGGGATCAACACCTCATGCCCATAGGGATCTATCTCTATAGGTACGAATTACAGTCAATACCCACCCAAGGTTACATCTTTTCCCATTCTGACATCAATCCAGCCTCTGCAATAGCAACCCCAGCTTCAGTTGCCTCAGTTCCAAACCCCGCAACAATAACCCCAGCTTTAGTTGCCTCAAAACCAACCTCCGCAACAGCAACCCCAGCTTCAATTGCCTCAATTCCAACCTCAACAACCGCAACCCCAGCTTCAACCCCAACCTCAGCAGCAGCAATATCTACCCCAAAAGTATCAACCCCGGTTTCAATCACAACAGCAAACGCATCAAAACCCACCATGGGCTAGCCATGTGCCCCAATTTACAAATCACTTGGTGGGAAATCAATATCAAGCCCCTAGGATGAAATCCTATGTTCCTACTCAAGGGACACAGAGGTGCAGCCTCATACCCACTACAGCGCAGAGGAACATCCTCACACACCAACCTCAATATCAAACGGACATGTTAATGCAACAAATGCAAACCCTTCAAACCCAAATGATGGATATGCAAAATTAGGGGCAAAATAAATCCTACACAGTAGAGGATTTATACCCATACCCCTTTGACCATTCTCTTCACATGTCTTTGTTCCCAAATCACTTCTTGGTACCAAAATTTGACAAATATAGGGGCAATACCAACCCTATTGAACATATATGAGAGTTTTTTGCTAGTTGCGTCAAAGTCACCCGTGATGAAACATATTTTATGTGACTGTTCCCACAAAGCTTGGTCGAAACAGCAATGGAATGGTTCTCGCATTTACCTCATGGCATTCAGTCTTGGGGTGAACTAGCTGAAAAGTTCATAGCTCACTTCCATCATAACATCAAGTGCAAGGTCAACATCAAGGACCTTTGTGATATCAAACAGAAGGATGGAGAGTCTTTTGTGAAGTTCCTATAGAGATGGAGGAATACAGCAAACCGCATAACATATGATGTGCCTGAACAAGACTTGATAATCATGTTTGTTGAATATCTAATTCCAGACATGTCATTCACAAGAGAGTTACAGTTAGCTCCAAACTTCACACAACTCATCGAACAAGGATTTCGTTGTGAGAAGAACTTAGTCAAACAATGAATCCTTGCAGATCCAACACAAATGAATACAAACAAAAATGCAATGGATAAAGCTAAGTGGTGGAAAAAAAACAAAAATGTCACTAGCGATGGTGTCATTGATGTAAAGACAGTCAACTATGCACAACCCAAGGTGTCACTGCAAGGTGCACTTGTGGCCAACCAAAAACCCATAGGGCCCACTCAACAAGCATACATCCAGAACCAAGCTCCTCCTATACAAGTGGCCGCTATGTCAAACAGTCAACAATAGAATCAACGTAGACCACAGTTTCAATTCCAACAATGAGATTTCAACCATTGGGAGAGCCAATAGAATCAGCTTTACACAAGTTGATACAATCAAACACTATCACTCTCCTAGAAATTAGGGACTTTGAACAGGAGGAAAACAAACTAAGATGGTATAATGACAAGGACTTCTACGAGTTCCATCAAGTAAAAGGACATAAAACATCAAATTGTTACCGATTGAAACATGTTATCCAAGACCTGATTGACATAGGGACCGTTGATGTGACAAATACCCAAACCAAAGGCACAACTGATCACACTATTTTTAACGATACCTTTCATGATCACAAGGGAAAAGCATCTAGGTCTGGTGGACCAGAAAAACAAGTCAACTATACATATGCCAACAGTGATAATGTTATCAATTGCCTCAATCCTTCAGATAGCCATGTGGCTACGATCACTATCAAAGAACAAGGTAACAAATGTGTTGTAACTACGCATCACACTAGAGTCATCTTGCAAGGAGTACCATCCTTGTCTACTATATCGACCAATCCCATAGAAAACTTAGATCCACAAACAAGAATAGTGGACCAACTAAAGCACACACCTGCCCAGATCTCCATGTTTGACCTATTGCGCATATCTCCACAGCATAAAATGGCACTTGACCAAGCCCTTCAGAATTTAGCTATCCCAAGGGACATAACACCTGAGAGCTTCCAAATGATGGTCAACCATATATTTGCTAAAAAACATGCCACATTCACAGACCGTGATGTGTCACCGCATAAACCCTTGCATAATGATCCTTTGCACTTACTTGTCCAGGTCTACAAAAGCGCTATCCATAGGGTCCTTGTTGATGGTGGAGCTAGGTTAAACATCTGTACTCTAAAGTTAATCAAGCAACTAGGCTATTCAAAATCAAGCATTGATGTCACAAGGAGGATAAATATCAGAGCTTATGATGAAGAGGAAAGGTCCTCTAAAGGTATTATCATTCTACCTATTTGTATCGGTCCGATGGTCAAAAACACTCCCTTCCAAATCCTAGACCTTGAGTTGGGATACAACATGCTACTAGGGAGACCCTGGATACATGAAATGCAAGCCGTACCTTTGACATACCATTAATGCATCAAGTTCCCACACCAGGGAGAGGAAATTATCATAGAGGGAGACCCCAATCCTTTCCAATACTGTAATGTTGTCCAAATTAGCACTGATAACCAGGTACCCTCAAACCAAGATGCAAGCATGCCATCCTCTTCAAATTAAAATCCCAAGGATGTCATGCGGATAGCAGGAAAGATAGTCATTAACTAGGATGCAAATATTCCCTCCTCTTCAGATTCAAATCTTAAAGATATCACATGGAAAGCCGGCAAGATATCCATTACTGACAAGGGTTGTGGTTAATACAGATATGAAGAGGCTTTCACCATCATGCACATGCCTCAGAGCCTAAGAACTTATGGCATGCTACAACCTATCATTACAATAGAAACTCTGCAACCTATTCTATTCATATGTCCACCCACAACCTTTGTCCAATGGGGGGACATAGCGGAAGAAAATCCATTTGAACAAGAAATCAATACCTGGTTATACCAAGACCCACCAAAGATAATCCAACCACAATTACCCCTATCAAACTATGGTAATGGTTACACAATGACACAAAGATTTGGGTACGATGGTACAACCAGGCTGGGGGCAAGACAAAAAGGCACAATGGAATTGTCTCTCCCACCAACCCAGAGAAACATGAGAGGGTTGGGATATGGACAACAAAGAACCAGTCCTTTGATCCAAGACATTCAAGTCAATCAAGAACAAACAGCAGAGATGCACTGGGGGCACAACATAGAACATGCCTTGATAGGAAACATATTAGCACAGTTGTTGCCCGCTGAAGAGGGAACTACACAAACCTGAATAGACCTCCACATAGCAATCGATGATGACCAAGGAAGTGAGCCATCTAACGAGCATTCTATTGAGATTGACTCCCACGAGTATGAGTGGAGATCCCTTCACGACTCTGAACCGTCAATACCAGATTATTCCCCTCGGTCAGACACTATCATAAATCTAGAAGACTTATTTGACCAACTGACCATTACCGAACAACCCTGCATAGACAAACATGTCATTTATCAGAACTCAAGTGGTGCATCCACATCACAGTCCAGTTTTGTAGGAACCATATATGTAGTCCCTTTCAATCAACCAGAGCCAAACAACCATGAAAGTATCTGTCTTGTACATCCTGAGCTCATAGAGTGGGATCAACAAGGACCACCTGATTTAGATGTCTTTGATAACGATGAGGATATAGCTCATTTCATGGGACTTAGGGAATGCATTCCATCAGGAGACCACAAGGAAAGCTTCTCCATTAACCTTGATAGAGTGGCATATTTCAAGGAGGAAGCTCCTCTTTCCAATCCATAAAAGAAAAAAGAACAAAAGAATGATAAAAAGCTAAAACAAGACGTATCTTCTAGCGAAAACCTCACTGAGGCACTAGAAGATGGAAAGAAGGAACTCCTCCCCTTAACAGAGGAGAATTCAGCATTACTAGTAGAAGAAATAGAGGAAGTCAATTTGGGAGATGACAAGAACCCAAAGAACATATACTTGGAAAAATCACTCACCCCAGAGGAGAGAGAACAGTTCATCAGTTTCTTCAAGGAAAGGATGATCAATTTCACATGGTCCTACTTGGATATGCCAGGGTTAGATCCAAAGCTAGTATTACACCATCTCCCATTGCTACCCAATGCTAAACCTGTCAAACAAAAGCTGAGAAAGATGCATCCCCGTGTTGCATTTCTAGTCAAAGCAGAATTGAAAAAGATCATGGATGCTAAATTCATTAGACCTATACCATACATGGATTGGATATCTAACTTGGTACCAATTACAAAGCATAGTGGTCAGATATGGATTTGCACAGACTTCAGGGATCTCAACATAGCTTATCCCAAAGATGACTTTCCTTTACCCAACATTGATATGATAGTAGATCTAACTGCTGGACATCAAATGCTATCACTCGTGGATGGATTTTCAGGGTATAATCAAATAAAGATCGCACCAGAGGACCAACACAAAATAGATTTCACATGTCCTTGGGGGACATATTGTTGGAATGTCATGTCGTTTGGTCTAAATAATGTCGGAGTGACATATCAAAGGGCTATGACAACTATATTTCATGATCTCATCCACAAAAAAATGGAAGATTATGTGGACGACATACTAGCCAAGTCAATACTATGCAAGGATCATCTACAAGTATTGGGACCAATCTTTGACAGAATGCAGGAATTCAAGGTCCATCTAAACCCAAAGAAATGTGCATTCGGTGTCATAGCAGGAAAGCTACTGGGGTTCATAGTGTCACATAGAGGAATCGAAGTAGAACCAGCAAAAGTCAAAGCAATATTGGACATGCCTCCACCATCAAACTTGAGACAACTAAGAGGGTTACAAGGAAGGCTCTAATCAATTAGGTGCTTCATAGCTCAGCTAGCAGACAAGTGCCACCCATTCCAACATCTATTGCACAAAGACATCAAATTCATATGGACAGAGCAATGCAAATAGGCATTTCAAATATTCAAGGACTACCTTCTCAAGTCTCCTATATTGGTACCACCAGTCCAAGGTAGACCATTGCTTCTATATATCTCAGTGATGGAGTCAATGTTAGGTGTACTCTTGGCATAACATAATGATGCAGGTAAAGAGAGGGTCATCTACTATCTAAGCAGAACATTGGTTGCATATGACCTAAACTATACGCCAATTGAGAAATCATGCCTTGCAGTTGTTTTCGCTTCCCAGAAGCTGAGACATTATATGTTGAGTCACCAAATAAAGTTAATCACATATATTGATCCTTTAAAGTACCTCCTAAGCAAATCAGCGCTCACCGGATGACTGGCCAAGTGGGTGATGATCTTGAGTGAGTTTGACATTGAGTACATAGACAGAAAGGCCATCAAAGGACAAGTGATCACAAATCAACTAGCAGAGGAACCCATTCAGGACCATCATCCTATTATTTTTGACTTTCCTGACGAATCTATCATGACACTACAACCAGCGATTGAGGTATGGCAACTATATTTTGATGGTTCATGCATGAACCATGGTGCGGGGGCAGGGATAGTGCTTATCACTCTAGATCATGATACAATTCCAAAGTCTTTCATACTCAACTTCCTGTGCACCAACAACATAGAAGAATATGAGGCACTGTTCATTGGTCTAAAGATAGCAATTCAATGGAGAATCAAGAACCTAAAAGTCTTTGGAGACTCAAAGTTTATCATTAGTCAAGTCAACAATGATTATACAACCAAAGATGAGAAACTCATACCATACAGAGCATAGATGGAAAGACTATGCACTAATTTCCATTACATCTTCTTCGAGCAAGTCCCACAAGCACAGAACAAAGTTGCAGATGTGATGGCTACCATAGCATCACTGATTGATATGCCAGGAAATGAAACAAAGTTCCAATTTATAGTGGAGCAACTCTTGGTGCCATCACATCAAGCATCCATCACAAAATTAGCATGCGTCCTTGTTGGTCCTGAATCCCCATGGTACCAAGATGTCTATAACTATCTCCAAAATAGTGTCTTACCTCCTAACTTGTCTAGGAACCAGAGAAAATCCCTCATCCTCCAAGCCTCTAGGTATACCATCCTCTCAACTACTTTATATAGACAAATTCTAGATGGAACGCTACTACAATGTCTCACTTCCATGGAATCCCAAAAATCTTTGTATGAGGTACATGAAGGAATTTGTGGAACCCACGAAGGTGGCAACAGCTTAGCTAAGAAGATCATCTGCATGGAAATCTATTGGCCTACAATAGAGATAGATGCACACAAACATGTACAAAGGTGTAGACAGTGTCAGATTCATGGAGACCTCATCCATGCACCAACCCAGGAACTAAATCCTATCACGTCACCATTGCCATTTTCCATGTGGGGATTTGACCTAGTGGGAAAAATTACACCTTCTTAAGCAAGTGGACACAAATACATCATAGCTTCAATAGAGTACTTCACCAAGTGGGTGGAATCAATTCCTCTCATTTACATCACTAGAAAGCAAATAGAAATGTTCATAGTTAACCACATTATCAGTCGATACGGGATCCCTCAAACAATCCTGACAGATCATGGTACACCTTTCCAGAACAAGGATGTCAAAGAGCTATGCGAACAGTTCCATATCAAACAAGGGTTCTCCTCATTTTACTACCCTCAAGGGAACGGCCAAGCTGAAGCTACAAACAAGACAATCTTGAAAATCCTAAAGAAAATAGTGAAAGAAGGGTGAGACTGGCATTTACATCTTAGTCCCGCATTATGGGCATATAGAACTAGTGTGAGAACACCTACAGGAGCCACTCCTTTCTCCCTAGTCTATGGATCAGAGGCAGTACTACCCCTCAAAGTGGAAATCCCATCCCTAAGGATATCATTGAAGAACCTGATCACAGATGAAGACTACAGAGTAGCAAGGCTCAGTGAGCTAGAGTTACTAGATGAAAGAAGACAGCATGCCTTCGACCACTTACAAGGCTATCAAAATTGCCTTAGAAGGAAATATCACAAGAAGGTGAAGCCACAAACATTTGAAGTAGGAGACCTTGTCCTCATGGAAAATTAGAAGAATCAAGCAAAGCTAGTCAAACCCGAAAAGTTCAAGCCTAACTGGCTAGGACCATTTTTCATTGTCAACTCTACTCAAAGTGGGGCATTCATCCTAGCGACACCAGAAGGAGATCAGCTCCCTGAATACATCAACAACATGCACCTCAAGAGGTTCTACCCTTGAGGTCTCTATAGTTAAGGCACCTATCTACATAACTAAAAAATACCAAAAAAAATCAAAAAAAAGTAAAGAGAAACAAAATCGATCTCTCAGTGAAACCCTGGCAATCAGGCGCTATTGAGTAGGTACCTTGGTGAAAACCTGGCAAATAGGCGCCAAGCGTTCAAATCCATCTTTGCCGTCAGTGAACTCCAAAAGCTTGAGCACACTTCAAATGCAAGACTGACTACCCAAGTTATATCCAGAAGCACAAGAGCACCAAGCACTTACCCATGGTTAATATTGGTCCACCAAACTAGGGGGCGATTCAAAATGTCCTGAAAAAAATCCAAAAAAATTGGAAAACACATCAAAAAAAAAAAAATCATAAAAAGATCAAATATCAAGAGAAAATAAATCTTCATCAAAAAACATTCAAAAAATTGAAAAATCCCAAGCAATAAAGCCAACTTGGTTATCAAGAGAGTACAGGGCAATCACACCCAATCAATCAATGTCACAAATCATGAGCTTTGCGAATCAGCATTGGGCTCATCTGACAAAACTTTATCAATCTATCAAATCAATCAGCAAACAACTGGTGACCAAGTCAATCTATCAATTTTCACAATCATGAGCTTTGCGAGCCAGCATTGGGCCCATCTGACACAGCTTGATCAGCTGCCAACATGATCAAATCAATCAATCAATTGTCACAATCATGAGCTTTTCAAACCAGCATTGGGCCCATCTGACACAACTTGATCAGTTGTCAACATGATCAAAGCAATCAATCAATCAAATCATATCAATCATCTTACACATTGATGGATATGCTCAAAACCAGACAAGTCGGTCTTATATGAGTAGTCTACTGTTGAAACCAGACACATTTAAACAATCAAGCCAATCAAGACTATCCAAAGATTTGAGCCAATCAAGAGAATCCAACTGCATCAAGGAACCATCCAAAAATGTTGACTAGGTTAGTCAAGTCGGTTAGATGTTAGTCTATATTTTGCGGTTATGTTCTTATGCTACTCCAGGATCCACCATGTGAGGAGAGTAGCTATGATAGATCATGAATATTTTTTTTATTGTTGTATGTTGAATTTTCACTTCAATTTTAGGGCCATGATGATTTAGGATAAATGCGGTAGGCATTGTCACTTATCTGGCAGCTGCGCAGTTCCATGATCTGAGCTTAACCCTGGGAAAGAATTGGACATTCCTTCTCTTTTATTTTGCTTGTTTGGTTTATAGAATCAAGAGCTCACAGCACTATTTAGATGGACTCTAAGTTTCTTTGGATTTCTATCTTGGTTTGTATGGTCTTTCCCTTTATGTTGTAAACAAGAGCTCACGATGCTATCCAGATGGACTCTACAGGCGTAGGAGTTCTATCTTGTTTGCCTGGCTTTCCCTTTTTGAAATCAAGAGCTCACAGTGTTATCCAGATGGACTCTGGGTGCATAGGAGTTCTATCTTAGTTTCTTTGTTTTAGATTAATTCAGAGGACAAACGGTATCCAGATGGTCAATATCTGGGTGCTTTTGGCTCTCTTTCTTTTCAAACAGGGAACATAGTTAAACCCAGATGGTCAATATTTGGGTGCACTAGGTTCTCTTTCTATTCAATCTCTCTACTCCTTCCGCTATCAAGAGGTCATGGCGGTATCCAGGTGGTATGTGATCTGGATCATTCGACGCTCTTCAGAATATCAGAAAATACAAAAAAAAAGATGCAATGATGACAAATATTGGAAACAGGGGCAGCGACTTGGGACACTCATCCTTTCTATCATTCCATTCTATTAGATCAATCTCAGAGCACATCTATCCAAACTAACTTCTTTCTAACTAACACATGTATTACTCGGATATTTTGTGCATAATAGATTGCATTCATTCCATTAAGTACATCAGAGAAGAAAAACATGGTAGTTACAGACATGATAAATCATAAAATCACATGCATCCATAAGCATCTCATATAAACATGCATTTCATTTCCACCATCCTCCATGAACATGTCAGTATCATAGGAAAAGTAAATCATCCATATACGAGTCTGCATAATAGAATCATATCGCATATACATCTCATCATCTAAACTACCAAATCATATAGAATCATACACTTATCAATTGCAGTTTCTAACCAGCAATTGCGGCATTTAAACCGCAAATGCGGCAAAACCGCAACTTATTGCGGCACACACTGCAACTTCTCAAAAAAAAAGTATAATTTTTAAAAGTGATAAATGAAAGCATTAATGACACACAAAGTGATAAAACTCACCGGACTTCTTGAGCCATCTGGTCTACGATATGTCTGGACTCGGTCAGATATGTGAGTCACGCCAGGAAGACCCACCATCGCAAGAAAACAAGAGAAAAGAAGACAGAAAACTAAAAGCAGACTCACCAAGAAATCGAGAGCTCCAAGATCGTAATGTGACAAATGAATGGCTCTCTTGGCAATTTATAGGGGTTCAAAAAAAAACCCTAATTTCACTAGGAGCTTCGAAATTTCTTCCCGGTCCCCGGAAACTTCGACAGTCAATAACAGGGGCATAATGAAGCATTTTTCAAATCAGTCAGCTACCCAGTTTCAGAAATTGCAGTTTCAACAAATTAACACTCATGTTGCAATTTTTCGCTCAAATTTGTTGAGGGGGAAGAAATACACCTACTACTGCCAGGGGCAAGCTGGGGCAAAATTAAAGAATCTTTGACACACTGTGACAAGTCACATCGCATCAAAGAGGGGCAAATGTAGACACCCGAAAATGGACAGGCTTGCGACTTTACATTAAAAACACTAATTTTCATCTATTAATTAATGGTTTTTTAATCATTAATTAATCATCTATTTTCCTCTAAATTCATTCTCCAAATCATCTAATCAAATTCCCAAATTAATTAAATAATTAATTTTATTTAATTAATTAATTAAATTCAATTGCCTATAGTTTAAATTCAAATATTTAAACTTACTAATTAAATTCTTCCAATTAAATTAATTTCATTTCATTCAATAAAAGCAATTCTAAATCAAAAAAGGAATTCAATTATCTCACATGTTGAAAACAATAATTAAATAAATGAATTAAATATTCATTTATCTTCAAAGAGATAACTCCAATCAGCTCACATGGGTTACTCCACCCATCTCTCCAGTCCACATGAGTAACTTCACCCACCTCTTCAGCTCAAAAAGGTAACTCACCATTAGCTCTTCAGTCAACCAAAATTTATCTCCTCTTTACCAATTGAAGAGGTGGAGTTTACTGATGGCCTCTCCAGTTCCTTTTAGTCTCAACCATTCATCTCCCTATCTCTGGGATTGATCTCAACCGTTCATATCATCACCAATCCCTATATAATAAACCCTTCATAACCATTTGAAGGATCCAGGATTTCAAGCTCTCATGTGTCATTACTATGTCAGTTTGGTTCTATCATTCAAGCCATCTTGCAATCACACACCCATTTCAATTAGTGAATTCTCAACACTTCTCAAGTCATAGACGCTGCCCCGCCAATACTAAGCATCAAGAACAGCGTTTCGGAAGGAGTAGAGAGAAACAATAGAAGCTTCAAGCATCGTGGGGTTTGCATTTATTTGTTTTCCTTTCTCTTGCTTGTACATTTTATTGATTACATTTCAGGTTATT
>MU223935.1:4076112-4090762 GCA_018584345.1 Thuja plicata | reverse complement strand
GCCACAAGGGCTTCCATATAAGCAAGGTGAATTTATGTGTTTACTTTGTTTATCTCTGCAATTTCAATTATATTATAAGGTTAATTCCAAAACTGGGGTTTGACCAAGGCAAACCCCTTTCCCCCAATAAACAAACATTTTTCTTGTAGGTACAGGTTCGAGACTGTAGATCTGAGGCCAGATCTAGATACCCTTTTCAGATTTCTTTCAGACTTTGCGAACAGGGACACTTTCGGAGTTGAGCAGATCGAGTTGGCAAAAGTGGTACAGGGTCGACCTTTTTCATAAGATGACATCGGAACAAAAAAAGATTTCTGGGTTTTGTCTATCTCTGTGTTCCGGTTCGGTATCAACTGTCAGCATCTCCAGAAACAATCTACAGATCTCAGAAAATAGCAATCTTTGATCTGCCATTTTGTAAGGTTGGTACTTTCTCCTATTATTTTCAATTACTATCATTAATCATATTAATCAATTAATTTACAGAATTTAAGATTCCCTTTCTTGGTCTCTTTCCAAATAGTGGATTCATTTGTGTATTTACCCTTTGGGGTGGATCAAAATTGGATCTCCTATTTGTGTATTTGAGGGTGAAAGAAAGGAGCATATTATCTTCCCTACACATCACACAAACATCTACATTTTCAAATGTGACATCCATTATATATGTTACACATAATGTAACATATTTTATATGTTACACATTGAAACAGTGAGCTTTTGGACAATGAGTCCTCACCCCTAACAGGGTTACTTGTAAAAGACTCCTAATAGTGTCAGACCCTTAACCAGGTCACTATACTTATTGCATTGTAAAGAACAACTCCTAATAGGGTTGCAAGATCTTTTAACATGGATTATTATAAATAAGTATAGTTCTTTGTGGGTGCTAATTCCCACCGGGGTTTTCACCTATTTGGTTTCCCTGTAACCAAAATTGTTGTGTTCTCCATTGAGTTATCTGAATGTGCATTTACTTTATGTTAATTGATATCTAAGAGAAGGAAAGAAATAAAATAGCTGATAACTGATTCACCCCCCCCCCCCCCCCCCCCCCCCCNCTGTAACCAAAATTGTTGTGTTCTCCATTGAGTTATCTGAATGTGCATTTACTTTATGTTAATTGATATCTAAGAGAAGGAAAGAAATAAAATAGCTGATAACTGATTCACCCCCCCACCCTCCCCCCCTCTCAGTTATCCTTTGGGACTATTCTAACAGTAACATGATTAACGCTCAAGATAAAAGGGATACATTAGGATATGTGGGTAGGATTTTTTTGTAGATCTTGTAGAATTTGTAATGGTTATAGACATCTATGTTTTCATACATATATTCATCAAATGGTGATAGGAATATATGACTCATGAAAGACCAAGAACACATCTAGACTTGATCAATTAGGGTTTTGTGTCTCATTGGACAGGCCAAAAAATATTGATAGATCTAGATATAAATTCAAAATAAGTATTAAATCCAAGACCAATAACATGAAAAGTCTCATCTTTTGTATGATAGGTATGTGATTCAATCTTTGAGATTGCAAGGTCAACTCTTTATCTATGCTACATAAGCCTAATTTTTTGCTAGGATAAAAAGGAGAAATGATATAGAGACAAATAACACAAAAGGAAGGAAAAAAATATTAGAAATACAACAAGCACATATTAGACATCCCATATGTATCAAGAAGAATTAGAACTTTTAAAGTAATAGATTATTCTATCAATGCTTCTAGGAATAATGAAAAAACTACACAAAATGGTATATAAATAATTGTAAATATATACATCGAGGTTCCCCTATATCATTTGTAAAAGAAACTTGAGATGGAGTTCATACATCGATGTCAAAATCTCGGCTATATCCAGTATAAATTAAAATAAAATACACAGGCTCATATTTATATTAAAAAAAAATCATCTGAGTGATAATTGGAATTTCCCACCGAAGGTTTGAGTTTTAAATATGAAATTAGTGAGAATAAAAATGTTTATCGTGTGAATTCAGTGACTTTAATGCCTTTTCTAGTGGCTAATATATTTTAGAAATATCAAGAGGTGATCTATATCAATGAATTATATCAAGTACTACATTGGTCATGTCTTGGTAGGTAAACATTTCGTCTTAAAGACTACAAAGAGTAGGAGATGTTATAATTGAATTTTTTTATTAGATTAATCAAAAATAAGGGTCCTAGATCAATTACAAAGTGAACCCATAGGCAAAGGTAAACACAACAACCTTCTAAAAGGGAGAAAGATCCAACTACAACCGTATTTCCAATCACAAACTAACACAACTAGAACCAAAATGCATGAAACAAAAGAGTGCACAGGCATCCAGCCTAAATAGTGTCCAACCCAGATCAACCTCATACTTGTCAATCTAGTATGAGATTGAGCAAAAAATTTGGGAAGACCTTTCTTTTTTCGTTATACAAATCTCCAAGAAATATTATCATCAAAGTCCTTAGATCTAGGATAAGTAGAGGAATTCCCCCAAAAAAAGCCTCATCCATATGTACATAAAGAGTAGAGGAATGTAAAGCAACCACCTAAGGGATAGGATGAAGGTGATCTAAAGACAATGGAATAGCAATTGGATAACCAAAGAAAAATGAGAGTGGGACTTATCAGTAGAAGCCAAAGGAGTTGTCATAATAATAGTCGCTAGAGTTGCACTAATCACATAATATAATGAAGCTAGAAGAGAAATTCAAGATCTTGAATATAACCATCAACCAAAGAGTCAAAGCCATGAGTTTTTAATTGATCTTTGCAAACATTCCTCCACCCTGTCATTGTGCCCTTACACCCGAAAAGTGGACAATCAGAAGGCAAGTGGCCAACGATAAAGCATCTAAAGGGGATGCCCTCATAGCCAAGTGTTCAATCCAAGATATATCCCCCCACCATCGAAACAATAAAATCATGAAGATGCTTGGAGATAACAATGTCCACCAAATTATGAGCAAACATAGAGTGGCTTAGGTAAAAGTAGTAGAGTCAAGCTTCGAGAAATGAACAACCACAATACTAGACAATTATATATGGATATATAACAAATTTGGGTTCCAAGATTCTTTATGAAAAAAATTAATAATTAATTAAAGATTACAAAAACCCAGGAACCTTCAAATATAAGACATATTGTCAATAAAAATTTATTCAATTCAATATATTTCCATCTTGTTAAAATGTTCAATTCTATAATTCAAATATATCAAAAAATAAATTTCTTAATAATAGACAATTTAAAACTACTACCACATCCAACTTAAAAATAATACTTGTAACATTGGCATGAAATACTAAGCTTTCTTCTTCATAACGAAATAAGTGAAAATAATGGATCTCATCTCCATCGCTTTAACTCAAAAGAATATGGATTTCATAGGATGCCTTGATATATAGGTTGAAATAATTATTGAGCAATAACCATATTTTCCTTTCATATTGTAAAATATATATGTTGGAAATGGAATATTTGATCTCTTTGAAATCTCATGATGTGTGGTTATTTGGGATAGTGGTGTACAAGTATTGTCACTGTAAATGTAATTGTTTATTTGTATAAGGTCTACTCATAAGTATTATTCTATACTTTTGTAGATAGGCTTGTAATATGAGTACGTAAGACACTATTGGTGATGTCTATGGGGCCACCACCACAATGCACTTGTTCGTAGTGTACATTATAAGCCTAACTTGTAGTGTACACTATGGATAGGTGTATTGTGGTGGCACCATAGCCATTTCACTATGTTATAGTGATGTTATGGGCTAGTGAAATTGAAAGGTGATTCTCATCAATGGCTCTTCTATTGCTTCATCTACACTAATTTGTTTTTAATGGGATGTACATAATAATTTTTCATTAAAAAATGAGGTATACGAGTAGTTCATGAATCAATCAACACACATCAAGGAATTTTTACAATTGAACCCATTTTGTATAAAGGAAAAAGATAGTGTCAAGCATAGTAAAGGAAGGAGGAATATGATGTTCAAATATTAGCGCAAGTTAGTGGATTGATTATAAATAGAAAAATAATTGATTTGGAATGTACAAAAAGTAGTTGACCAACAACGGCAATGAAAACTAAAGAATCACTTCAGTTGGACTCAATTGGGTATAATTAGAAAAGAAGGGCTATGTTACATTCTAAGTTACTAGTAAGGAAAGAAAGATTAGTCTTTAGAGAAAGGTTGCAATAGTTACATAACGTAGTTTTGTGTACTAATTAATTCATCATCTACAATAAACAAGAAAATGATGATGGATTTCCTTAGTGATTAGACTTATATAAATAAGAACATTCGAATTTACGAATAAAAGGGTATATGAATTATATAAGGTAGTTTTATTTTATTATTGTTAAATTTTAAGCTAGTGTTATGATGAATTGAGATTTTTTAAATATTTAATTTATACATATTTTTAAATTTTTAATATATTGTCTATTATAAGATTGTCAAACATTAAGTACTTGATTATATATATAAGTGAAGAAAAAAAATGAATAATTTGAATTACTAATATTTAAGACTCCAACACTACCTAAGCTTATTAGAATGTCCAAGTTTAAAGCATAAACTCATGTGTTCTCATATCTACACAACAATAACCTACTCACATAATGGTTATCGACACGTGCATATGTTCCTTCAAAAATTTCATGAGTTAATCCTTATCGTATTCATCAACTTGATATTGTGACCATTTAAAGGATTGGGGAGCACACTACAAATTAGCTACAAGTCACTTGAAGCCATTTGCATTAAGAACCTAATTTTATTTTCAACCTTACTTTACAAGGGTTTTTATGGTGTGAGTTCTTGACGGTAACCATCTTTAAAGAAATAAAAGGAACGTAACATGAACAAAATTGGTCAATTTATAATCTCATTTATCATCTATTTTTTACACATTATTTAAATTAGAATCATGTTATTGTTGACCTGGCTAAATGGCCTGAAATGTTGTGCACCTGACAAGACTATTACTTTTTTATTTTTTTGTCGTCGTTAATTAAATTAAAAATCAATAAAGATTGTATAATAATATAAAAAAAATGTGTTAGCATATATGTTAACACGTGTTAGCAATTTGCTAACACTTACATGTGTTTTGATTAAGCAATTTGCTAACACTTACATGTGTTAGTGAATATGTTAACACTTGTTTTTTATATATTATACAATCTTTATTGATTTTTAAATTAACTAACAAAGGCAAAAGAAAAAAGGAAAGGAAAGGATCTTTTATAGTCCACTATACCAGCCATATATTTTTTGGTCTACATACAGTGACAGCAAGGGACTACCCATACTCCTTGCGGTAGGCACCTAACTGTGCTCCAAACAAGGCGTACATACCCTACCCCCCAGTGGGATTTGAACTTGTGACCTCTTTTTCAAGAGTACAAGTTCTCCCCCACTAGACCAAGAGAAAAGGGAAAAAAAAAAAATCTTGTTAGGTGCATGTTTTGGGCCATCTAGCCAGTGCCTTAAAGCAATAACACGTCTACTCCAAAGTTTTGCAATGAGCAGGAAAGGGAGACTAGGGGAGAGGGGGGTGATTTCACACAGGAGAGAAATGGTGATGAGGAGGCTGAAGGCGATGCAAATGGTTCGTTGGAAGCCAATTCTAGAGCACTTAATTCATGCTCTCTCCTGAAGGCCGTGAAAGGTCTCTTCTGTGGTGGGCTCCCTCTGCGGCGATGCTAGATGCTTTGTTCTGTATAGAGGTTGTGTGTGTTCAAATGGAGGGCCTTCTGTCAACATTGCAGCTTTTATCTCTACTTTGAAGGATGTTCTGTTTAGATCTTGTGTTCAGCAGGCTGTTGTTCTTGCCTCTTGGCGGTTCTCTACTTGACGTTTCTCCTTTGGGTTTGCATTGGTGTTGCTTGGATCCAGTTCCCCATGTTGGTGGTGGGTTCATGGTTTGTTGTTGTTGAAAGAAGACTTTCTTTGAGTTCGGTGGGATGCTACTTCTAGGCGAAGCTCTTTTCGATGGTTATGGCTTGTTATGGGGATTTTGTTTCCTTTCAGCACCTAGTTGTGCAGCCTCTTTTGTGCTTGCCCTCTTATTTTTATGGTTGTTGAGATGGTTTGTGTAGGGAATTCTCACCCGTGTCATTGCCTTTTTTGCCAGCGGTGTGGTGGCTATTAGTGAGGATAGCGGAGGAGGATATCTTGTTGAAAGGAATTTTCTCTCCTTTCTCTACTTTCTTGATGTCGAGGGTTTTTTGGTTACCCTTCTTTGTTGGAATTTATTCCAATGTGGTTTCTTTAGGTATTTTTGTGTTCTTGCTGCTCCTGCCCTGAAACTTTGTTTGGGGTTTTCGTGGTAGTAGTGGTTTTGCTTAACCCAGTTGTGGGTTGGTGGTGCTTTGTTTCCTATTGGGGTTTAGTACAAACTGCTTCTTTTCTTTTAGTTTCAAATCTTTGGAGCAGTGTCTTGGTGGTTCTAGGGCTATGTTTCACTATGTTGGATCTTGTGTTTCTTGTATGGCTCACCCCTTGGTGCATTCTCGTGTGGCTCGGAGGTGGAGTTTTCTCCTATTTAGGTGGGGAATATTCTTGTGGCTATGGAGCAGGTTGGTCTCATACTCCTCATTTCTTCTTCTTTTGTGGTACCTATTGAGGTGGTGGAAATCCCCTATGGAGGTAGAGACTTGTCTGGTAGGAGAGGTCAAAAGTTGTTTTAGGTGAACTTTTCTTGTCTCTGACTACTTGGATGGGGGATTGGATCGAGTGTGGCTCTTCTTTCTAGTGGTTTCTTCCTCTATTGTTCCAATTAAGGTGGATACCTCTTCTATTGAGGTGGAGAGGGGCTTTGCAAAGAGAGGTGATATCTTTCTATTGGAGACCCTTTGTTGTCTTTTACAGGATGGTTTTGGGAGCCATTTTGGTGTTGTTTCTTCCAGTTAGTATATTGTACTATAAGTGAAGGTTATGGGAGCCTTGTTAAAACCCATTGTTCCTTATGTTCCTTGTCATGCTCTTGGCTCTTGGGAGGTTCAGTTTATTTCAGTTAGTAAGTTACTAGAAGTGAAGGATATGGGAACCCGATTAAAATCCATCGTGCAAGTTAAGGGACCCTGGAAAAACCTTTTGCTTATGATAATCTGAGTTGTTAGGTTTGTTGGCTTCAACCTTTCATCTTTTATAGCCAAGTCTTTAATGCTTTAGTCTCTTTGGTTGGATGTGGAATGGCTAACTATGTTGTGTTGTTTTTCCTTTCTTTTTGTGTTTTGTTGTTTAGTGTTGATGTTTGTAATTTTATTGGGCTGAATGCTTCATCTTTCTTTGTAAAAGGGATAAGAGCCCTTTCAAAATCCCTACTTACCTAATCAAAAATATATCCACTCCAAAGAGTCTAACAACTATAGAGTTGCCATTGTTCATGTTTTTTCCATAATGATGATAATTTAAATCAACTAAGAAATTGTACATTGATTGTTATCCTAATAAAAATCAACATTTTTTTATCTAAAATTCACAATTCCATGGAACCAAAATGATGTCCAACTATACCCTTGCTTGGTAGACACTCATGGCATCCCCATTTTGAAACCCATCATCGTAGTTCCATCTAGGGGCTTGGAAAGTCATCCACGAGACGTGTACACATCTTGGAGACTTTGAGCAGACACTCAATTATGTCCCCATTTTGGGCCCAACTGTCCCAACCCTATCCCAAGACTTGGTTGGTCATGCTTGCTAAGCCCAAGATGTTTGGACAAGAAGATGTCTACACATCCTTGACATATGAGGGGAGTACTAAGATTCCTTGCAATAATTTCAGGACACCCACAACTCCATTAATAATAATAATAATAATTTTCAAAAGCAAATATAATTCAATAACTATGAAATAAACAAAAAGGAAAAGAGGCCTAATTTTCAAACTCAATTAAAAAGAGGACCTAGAGAAATGAGGAAAAAGACTAGAAAAACAAAATAGATATCATAAGTACTTGTAAACTCGTTCAAGGAATTAGTACAATCATCGGTATAACATGATGATAGGTGGAACAAGCCAATTACATTAGGTATTGTGTCACTTGTAGTGAATGTCATCAAACTTGCAAGCACCTACTCTCCTCATTTCAAGGTAATTTACAAGTCTTTTGATAGCATGAGAAGGATCCCACACTAACATTTTATCACTAAGACATTTAATCCATCATTCAGAACTGATGGGATAAGCCCTATTACACATGGACATATATGCTGTTAAATCCAAGTTGTATACACAAATGCAATGAATCCATGTGGCACACAGTAAGGCCTAAATGTGTAACTCATATCAAAGATAGTGAGGTAAAGAAGTAGTTCATAAAGGCGATCAAAGAGAAAACACTATCGATAAGGCACAAATGCTATAAACTCATGGAGCAAATATGTAGGCCTGATGTGAATTCAGTGCACCTGAAACTTAAGTGTATAGACTCACCAATGCCCAAGGGAACACCATTGAATGGTGACAGCTAAATAAGAACGCAAATCCTTATAGACATGATTGTTTTCAACTATTTTTTGCAAGTTGCTAGCTCCTCAACCATCAAAAGGATTTGATCAATCTATAGCTCCATCGACAATCAAAACCAATTGACTTAAAAAGTAGATAAGCTACTTGCAGTTCAAATGAATTACATCTTCAATAGTGAGATGATATGTTGACACCAAAGATACAAAAAGAAGAGACGGTGCAGGTAGCAATCCATATTAATTACCAATGACAGGTTTGAAATGGCAACTTTTCTCTCTTGTTTTCTGAAACATTAGTTCCATGCAAATCTAAAAATGCATATATATTTTAAATGTAACTAACTATTGACTCGTCGAAAATTTAAACTTCCAATAGTTTTCTAACCATGTAAAATATCTCGCAAAGAATGTCTTTAGCACTCAACAAGCTGGACTTCTCTAAAATGCTATACTGAGATTGTCTGCACAAAATTATTCTATCCATTGCAATCCATAAGCTTGTAAGCAGCTCTACACAATATATTTACAACTTCATAACTGACCTATAGTTGCTAATTAAAGCAACACCTCTGAAAGGATTAGATGAAACAAAAGTTCAGATATTTTCCCCACTTCATATTGACTAAATCTAATTTTGTGGTAGTGTTGCTCCATGCAATTTGGGATCATACTTTATCTAGTTCCCAAATTGGTGAGGAAGACAACAAGAATTTGTGGAAATATTCAAAATACACTTTGGTCAAGATGGCATTCTTTTGTAAAGAACATATCAACAAAACATTGTTTTCAAAATGCAGTTCCATGAACATTGTGTCTAACCTTTCCTTAGTCACCAATTGGTTTAGTTCTCAACACCTACAGAAACTAGAACTCTCATTAATGTATGAATGATGAAACTATTTATTTTGAGAGTTCCTTTATTAGATTTATTCATAACTATTTATTTTGAGAGTTCCTGAATTAGATATTTATTCATTCTAATAGTAATCTGCTGGGTTTGTAGAGATGCCTGAGGTATCACTAACAAGTTATCATGCCATTTGAGAGAAAACAAGAAGCATTCCTTTTCTCAAATGGTTATCCCAACTCATTTGAATGATTATCAAGCTTTCAAATACAAAACCAAACTTCAAAAATAGACATGTAGGCAACTGTCGTGTTTTGAAACGCCTTTCCTTCAAATATACATTTATTAAATTATTAACTGTCCCAAACTAAAAATAGGATACAAAAAATGGGATGTAAGCCAAGAATATGGACAAAAAATACTAATGCTTTAAGCAATTTGAGATAAGCTGAAGCTGCTATCAGGCTTTCAAATAGAAAGGAAAACTTCAAAAGATTGAAAACTCCTTATTTTCAGGTAAATAAATTAGCAACTGTCCCAGAGTTCTCATAAGATTTACATAAGATTGGATGTACCCCTAAATCTAGACCAAATAGTAATAATGCTTAAAGCAAATAATAATCTGAATATGCAAAAACATCTGATCATATCACATGTAGATGTATATATAATCAGTTCATGCAGCCCTAACTGCAAAATATGAATTCTGTAACAATGCAACTGTCCACGCTTGGTGAATCGCCATTACAAATCGAATCCAAACCTTAGAAAGCTACACCTTCAATTTCCGCCTGTGCACTCCTGTACAGTTCTAACCTTTTATTCAAACCTGTCCTTCGTTCCATCACTGCGGGATCTTCATCTAGCATTGATGACAACTGCTTAGGCTGCAAGAGCAACAAAAATTCAACAAATTTAATCCAAATATATACAATGCAATTAAGAAACTGAAATTTCCAAGTTCAGTGTCATGGCAACTTATCGGCAAAAGAACAAAATTTTGCTTAGTTTTTCATTAAATCCTTGTTAAACAGTTTTTATTTTGGGGTTATCATAAAAGTTAGCTGCACAAGAATGTGGCTTCAGACCGCACAAATAAACAATATTTTTACTTCAAATGGATCCAGGAACAAACCCCATTGAAAAGCCCAAGAAATTAACCTTGTTCCATTAACTATTCTCTAAAGAAGAAAAGTGGATAGCAGAGGACAAAGAAGATAATAAAAGGTCCAGTGAGAAGATAGTAGGCAGTGGAACTGTTCCAAGAAAGTTAGAAACAGAGTGCAAAATCAAACATGGAACTTCTAAACTAACTTCAGAAATGGCTGGCGTAAAGAAAATAAATAGGTGCACTGACAAAGGCAAATAAAAGTTATGCAGCTCTAAGAGTGCAGGAAAATGGGGAATGGGAAATTGGTACTTTAGAAGATAAAATTTACATAAATCTATTGAGTGCCCAAAGGCGGTCAACAAGACTGGAAAACACAATGCCAACAGAGACGCACACAGAGATGTTCACTAACATATTGATATAGCATGCTAAATTCAAAGAAAAGTACATGCTCCATCCTATTAGTTGCATGATTCAGACAAAGCACCATCACAGGACTTTGGTAAGACACTAGAATGTCCAAAAGCATCTCTCTTCACCTAACTCCAGAATTGCCATGTTAAGTCAAGCTGATGATGTACGCTTAAAGCTAATTATTTTTTGAGTAATATCGTCAGATTAACACCTCTGGTAAATGTTGCTAATATATTTGGGTGTGTGTCACTAACATTTATATGGGCAATTCATTTGTACATACATTCTAGTCTCACTAAGTATTTTATGATGCATAGGATCTATAGGATAAATATATAATTTAAATTAATGCATATTAGGTTTTAATTTAAAAAGTCTAAAAGAGGTAGTTTGTAGCTAAATTGAGTATAATAAATGTTCTCTTTGCTTCGAATCAGAAAATAAAATAATTAGACAGGCCCTAGAAGTAATTCCGGGAGGTCCCTATGAGAATTTAGAGGTCCGATGTATAAATAACTGCTTCTATAAATGCCTGGGGAGGGGTTTCAGCTGGAGAGAAAGGTTTGTTCTCCTGTTGATCAGGGTTCCTCTGCTCCGGAATCAGCAATATTATACAGATTAACAAGAAGATTTCTAATGAGCAAGGAAAATTGAAAGTTGGGATTTCGATTGTCCAACACCCTCCCCAATTGTTGGGATAGGGGGGCCTGATTTTTGCTTAACAGCAGAACCAGCTTTCTAAATTGGCAGCCCAGAACTATATATAGTTTCTGACCTTATCTCCTCCAGAACTATACTATTCCCTCCAACCCAATAGTTTTGTGGGGAGGGGGCCCCTACAATTCTATGGGCTATTGCATGAACAGGTGCTGGCTCTTAAACCAGGAGGGATGCTACTACTTGCTCCGATCAGGTTGAGACGTTTCTTTGTAGGACCCACGCGCCCTACTGTTTTATGGTGGTCCTGAAATCATTGGAAAAGGGCTTTATCTGCAGTGACCTATTCTGGGGAACAGAAAGCTCCAAGAAGAATATTTTCAGTGACGCAAGGCATGAAAAGCAGAATATCATTGCAACTACCATGGAATGTTAGGGGCCCTCCCACCCACAGTACAGTATTCTAGCCCCTGCATTCATTGGAAAGATTTAAATAGTATAAAACCCCCCATCCATGCAACTTGTCGTGCACCCATTGGCAGATTGCCCAAAAGTAATCTACTGGGAGTATGAGAACTTTTGCTGAGAGCCAAGAATGATCGGCCATTACATACTCAATTTAGTCTCAACAAGCTTTATATAATTCCTATTCTCTCTTACCTGTCTTATTTGAAACTTCCAAAAACCCCTTTTGTGATGTGAAGGAAATGTTAAAAAATGGCTTTATCAATTGAACAAAGAAAAATAGGCGAGGAGCAACAATCTTGTTTTGGAAGCAGATCCTGTCCATTTTCTCCAAACCTTTGTCAGATATTGCTTGAAGAAGAACTGTAAAATTTATATACATATCAAGCAGAAAGTACAGTACTACCATCATTATATAAGTACAGTTAGTGTACAATGAGATTCAGACACTACTTTCTGTATAACAGTAAAGTTCATTTAGTCAGGAATTTTATCTGATTGCTTCCACTCTATCATGCACATTGATATCCTGAAATTTGACAGCATACCTCCTTTTTACCAAGTTCGGTGAAGAAATGGCTAAGCAAAGACATTTTGGCCTCTCTTACTTGACAATGAACAACAGACTTTGGAATAGAATTCCTCAGATAGCCACAAACCATGTTTACGTATGACAGGACATTGCTTCCTGAGAAAACAATATGTATAATATTAGCATAAGATTTCAGCTATCTAGGAATATCTAAACTTGTCAAATGAGTGTCTTCAAATTAATTTTGAAATAATAAGCATGGCTCACCGATTCTTCTAAGGTAAGGGTCATTATATCGATCAAAAACTGATTGTGATGGATTTCCACCCTTCTCTAGATCTTGAGGAAGCTTTCGAAAAAAATCAACAGTCAAGTAGCTAGATTCCATGTCCACTAGTTTCAGTGCTGATTTCCGACTCTCGTCTCGCAGCTTTTCAAGGGCCTCAACAGCTCCAATTCTAACCTCATTCCGAAGAGTAGGATATTGCTTGAGTTCCTAATCACCGCCATAAATGATCATAGTTGTTACTATTTATCTAAGTTAAAAGTTAAGATCATATAGTAAGGAATTGCAATAATAAGAACTGTCCCAGGGTGAAGCAGTGAAAAGTGTCAAAGAGAGAAAATGGAGGTTTGATACAGGAAGAAAGCATACCACAGTCTCATTTACTGCCTTCTGAACAAGTTCCTTCAGAACATAATGGACCTGATATCAAAAAGGCAATTAGAGTACAATTAGCTTTTTTGCTTTCACGCTTTTGATACAAATGTCACACACAAACAAATGTAAATGTGCACACACGCAAAAACAGACACGCCTAAAGGGAAAACAGATGCACATGGAGGCAAAAGCATACAAAAACACACATACATGCATTCAGAGACAAATATGGGTTTACCCAGTCACAGCTACACACATACAGACACACACAGATACAAACACACCTGTTAATGCTAACATACATATAATGTGCATGAGCATGTGTATGCACAGAAACAGAAACAGGCAAGCACACAGGCACACACATATATGCATGCAAAGACACAGGGAAGCACATGTGCATGCACACACACACACAAACATAGACACATTTTATTGTAAACAAAGAGTACAAGTCTCAAACAGGCATGTAAAATGTCAGTCGTAAAATTATAGCAGAAAAAAATAATATGCCTCATTCTGTTTTACAATTTTGCATTATATCTAGAGAAAAATTGAAGTAGTTTTCAAAAAACCAAATTTAAATATGAAAGCAAAAGGAATCTCCACATATATAACAAAACACTTATGATGTGAGAAGATAATTGTTGGCTTCTTCATCCATATCCTTGCTGAATGCATGGAAAATTAGTTTAGTGCAAAAATAAACTTAGCTTGAATACAATTTGAACGCAAAATAATAATGTGCTAACAGGAAGGTCATCTATTCCTTAAAATCAGTTCTCGATATCGCCGATAAGTAAACTTATCGCGATAAGTTGGAGGCCGCGATAAAACACGTAAATTTATCGCGGAGAACATATCGCAGATAAGTTTCAAACTTATCGCCGGAAAAACATGAACTTATCGCCAAAATATCTGCCAGTCTGCTAATAGGGACTGACAGCCCTAAAAGCAGTTATTTCACATTTTCTTGTTTGCAAATTGGTGTTTTGGAGAGGAAAAAAGGGTTTGAAGGGGAAAAAATGTAATTTGTAGTGTTTTAGAGCAATTTGCAAAAAAATGCAATTCAAATTAAATTGAAGCAATTTTTTAAGTTCCCGCTATTTTTGCCGATAAGTTGCCGATTTATCTCTGATATTTTCCCGATATATTTTTTTTGCCCTTGGTGATAAGTTGCCGATAACGATATTTTGAACTATGCTCGAAACTACTATAGGAAATAAAGCTAAAATACCACAGTTGATAATTTACATATCACACAGGAAGTAAGAAGCATTGATTATCAAAACAGCTAGCTATTGACTTGGTAAAAGGCACACATAATACAGGGCCAAGCTAAGTTACCGGATTCGCCTGTTAGGCCTCGGATCCGGGTCCGGGTCCGGTCCGGGTCCGGATTCTCCACCCGGTCCGTGTTGGATCCGGGCAGGGTCCGGATTTGGACCTGTGGGTCCGGATG
>MU223935.1:4035698-4073023 GCA_018584345.1 Thuja plicata | reverse complement strand
TATATATATATATATATATACACTCACGAATCCCTACGAACCCAAACGGCAAAAAAAAATTTTCACGAATCCACGAACCGGATTCGCGAGCCCGAATCCGTCCCCGAACCCGAATCGGCAACTTAGGGGCCAAGGTATGTTAATCTAGAGCTTAAATAGAGAGGAAATAATTTTCAAACCTTCTAAGGAATCAATATACAAAAGCAGGGGATTTACTTTTTAAACAATGATGATATATAAAGTAAAACGCTCATAAGTATTAAAATGCAGAATAATCATTTTTAAGGTCAATAATGATAAAAGTGTGCAATTATATTTGTAACTTTAAATCATACCGCATCAACAGTAGCCTCAGCAGGGCCTGTGATTGTGCGCAAGGAAGTCTCAATTAGATGTCGGTATCCTTGTTCAGGGGCTATCAGATGAGGTTGATAGCCATCTGCCTCTGTAATACGTTTTCTTACATTTTCCATTGAAAGGTGTTTCTCAAATGATAGCCTTTTGAGGGCCGCAGGAAGCTGATTATCAAAAACATTATAAATTTTGTCACCACCTGGACGCCTGCAAAATATTGTGATGTGCTTCAGATTAGTTCCAAGACCTATATATGCAACCAAGCTTTCCATTCTAACAATGATGAAGCTTGATCTTACGAATTTCCTGTTTCAAAGAGGAAAAATGACAAAAAAAATAAGGAAATATTAAATACAATGGTCAATCTAAGAATTTATTTTGGTGTATGATAAGAAGAATGCTTTCAAGATATTATATTAAACACAGCCCATGTATATACTCATCCAATGTACAGAAAAAATATGTTAGACAAACTACGGGAAATATAAGAAATAAGAACTGTCTTTTTTTAAAATACTGCTGCAGTGAATATTTCCACGGCAGTGGCATGTAGTTATATTGTTAGCAAAAAACTTTGGAGAATATTGCACAACAAAGATTATAAAAAATTAGTAAATATTGTTACAAAAAAAGCACATGGCTGACAGAGATATAATGCAGCTTACACTCCATCAAGATGCTCTCTGAATATCTGCTCGAAGGCTCGACAAATCTCCATAATTGCATATAATTTCCCCTGCAATGCAACAGTATAAATATCATAAGCTTCTTTTTATACATGGTGAAAAAAAACTTATACAATACAAAAACAAATATCCAAAAAAGTGGACAAGAATTTTCAATTTATGATTTACAAGGAAAATGAGAAACTTGAAATAGCAATTATATATTGCTATCTTACATAAACAGACAAGCTAGCAAACTACAGATAACAAGTCCATTGGCATTCATAAGGGTAATTTAAAAATTTAAGAATATAGGTTATAAAGAAATTATGTGTGCATGTAAACATTATAAGCATGTAGATAACAAACTAGCATAGATATCATAAATACATCTATCTAAAAGATGCTGAGAGATATAAATCTTAACCTGCCTATTTGACCTATGTGATTAATTCAATAGTGGAACCTTGGAAGTGATATTTCTGGGCATCTTTTAGATAGATGATTTTGTCATGGTAACTCTGAACATTAATTATTTTCATTGCGTTTGACCCACACATTATGCTGTATTTTTAGCAGATACTATTGTTTACTTCACTTAATCTGTGGCCACTCTAGAAATATGTGGAAGTTTTCATTTATTATTTATTGTTTTTAAACTATTATTTACAATGAAAATAATAGTGTTGGCATTAAGGCAAAAGTTATTTTCAAATAAACATACATAAAAATATTATTGACATGATAACAATAACATCATCTTTAATTGTCTTCATAAACACAAGATCTCATGGAGTAAAGCAAGTGAAATGTAAATGTTTGTGGGTCAAATCCCACAAAAATAATTGTCTATTAGGTCATTCGAATTCCAAGTCCCGTCAGTGAATGCCAGTAGTGTTAATCCTGCATGTTTAACGTGATTTGGAATGCGTGATATGTAACTTTGAGAGCAAAAAGATAAGCTTTCCAATACCAAGCACAACGAACATCTGTCACAGAAAAGTACTACCCTTGTGCATTTATCTTGTTTGCATTGAAAATTTTGATCATACTTTATGTCCTAACCACTGCATGTGTACATCCAGAGAAGCAGTATAAGATTTGAGCAGCAGCACCAGTCTTGAGGGGCATACTAGCCCCATTACTATTTGAGAGGTAAGTTCCATTTAAATCAATAGAACCAGGCATTTTGGAGTTTAGTGGTTTTATTGGCTGTGCAAATGTTGCAGGTGCTAGTAGTAGCTGGCAAGATGAATCCATAGAAACAGATTGGCCAAGCAGTTGTGAGCACCATAAGGAGTGTCAAGGGAGAGCAACCGGTGTGTGTGAGGGTCTTCCCTGTTGGCCCCATCTCCCAAGTACAACACATTTTTTAGCACATTACCATTGCCATCCCAGATTAGCATACGCCTGGAGAAACTTATTATGTGATTGGCACTGAAACATATGCATATGCTTCCCCGGATAGCTTTTTATTGTTCTGTTTCTAATTTAGTGTCATGCCCCCCATCAAGGAATAAACCAGATCACAGCATTAATAAAAGCATGATAACAGCCTTACTGATTAAATCAAACTGCAGCCTTTAAACTATATTCTAGACAGCTGACTAAAAGATGACAGTAGCTTAATTAAGAATCATTTAATATTAATTTAAGGGAAAACATCATTAAAAATAAATAAAGAAAATACTTCAAGATAACAACCTCCTAGAATAAATCGATACTCAGCATGACCATTATACTTTCTTTCTAAATAACTGGTGATACATCTTACTATATTTACTTGTGAATTTTGAATAAGGAGATTTTATAATGTTTTTATAAATGTATACAATCAGATCATGCAGATTTATACTATATATATATATATATATATATATATATATATATATATTGTTGATGACAATTATTCAATTGTGTATTGTCATTGATGTTTACACAAGTATAGTGATGTTTACACAAATGTCTAATCCTATCTGAGCACAGTCAGTGTCTGTCAAGCTCTCTCGGGCATTGAAGATGACCAAAGTGATTTTTAGTTCTAACCGAGTTCACTCGGGTATTACAGTGTTGGTCGGGCGTTGAAGGATTTCAATGTTGACCAAGTAATACAGTTAGTGTCAGCCGACTAACAGTGGCTTATATTTTATGGATAATTACTATTAGTTATATGCAGCCGACAGACATGAGTATTATTATTTATTTGGAAGGATATCAAGGCCAACTTGACAAGGCTTAACATATATATATATATATATAAGGTCAAGTTTGGATTGAATAATGTGGTGATGTGGAATTGCATGTGAAGTGTGATATGACGAGTGAAGGCGAAATCAGATGGGATTCTGATTGAGGACAGAATATAGAGGACTGCAACTGAATATCCGATCACTAAGGATCAAGTATTTAATCCAGAACAGAGATCTGAATCAGCAAAGATAGTTGCTTATCAAAACAGGTCAATCCATTATTACTTTCTAACAATTGTAGCAGTGATCAAAATCTCTTAACAGAGTAGACTTAACAGTCTTTTGTAAATCCTCTCACAAGGTGACATCTCTACATTGAAGTGTTTGAAGACCTCTCACAAGGCCACTCCTTACAGGGTGATTAAATCCTCTAACAAGGTCACACCTAACAATGTGTTATTGTAACCTTTAACAGGGTTGGCTCCTAACAGGGCTCACTTCAGAAGAGTGAAAAACAGTGACTAGTTACTATTGGTAGTTTTTCCCATATTGGGTTTCCACGTTAAATCTTGGTGTTATCTGTGAACATTTCATTTGTTTTATGGTTTATGTTTCTGCAATTAATTACTAAAGATAATCACAGTTAATATCTTAAGATTTGCTATGTTAACCGAGTGACAGTGAAATATCTTAGATCTATGTTAACCGAGCAACAGTGTTAAATTTGTTTAAGACATCTAAGGGACTTGGATTTGTTTTTGTGGTAATTGATTCACCCCTCCCCTCTTAGTTACTCAACTCATTTCCAAGGATATATATATATATATATATATATATATATATATATATATCCAAAATTCATAAATAAGGATAGTGAGTCACTGATTGGTTTGTCAAAATAAGTTTAACTTTACCTGGTTAGTAATGTAGTATTCAACTCAATAATTTATGTAATATGTTTATGGTAGATTAAGGGATGGATGAATCAATCAATATGATGTGTGAGATATAGGCCCTTTCTCATAGAGAGTTGATATTGAGGATTCCTGATCAAGTTATCTGTATTTTAATTATTGGAAATAGTATGGAAGAGGGAATTTTCAAATTGATCAATGTTTAAGGGAGATATTAAGATATTAAAATAAAGATAAAAGGGACAGAAATTTAATTTGATTTATAGATTTAGGATGATGTATTAAATTAAGTATCAGGCTATAATCCCCAACCTGATCAGATGCAAGACTGGTGGAATAATTTGATTTATGATTATGTTATTTTCTCTCACTAACACTGGTTGCAAGTTTGGAAATCTTGTGTCTGTGTCTTTATAGGATTGAGGTCTAATCAAAAGAAAAGGATACTTGGGATTCCTATCAGAATTAGCTCAACATAAGATAAAGTGCATCAAAAGGAAGCTTAAATATGGGCAGAAATTCCAGAGGAAGAATTAATTATCTTCCCATTGAAATCCTTCCACTTATTGTAGTATAACTACTATGGCAGATTGCCAATTTGATGTAACACATTAGGACATTAGGTTTTATTTTTTGGGCTACAACCGGAGGTTTTCTTCCTGATTCTTTCCTGCCGGTATGCCCTTTTTGAACTAACTCTTTTATTATTAATGAATAAAGTTTCAGCTACAGCCCATTACCCATCAAAAAAAAATGTCCTAGAATAAAAGATAATTAAACTGTAATTAAGGGTCAAGAGTTGTGAGCATGACTCTTTCAAAAGGGCAAAATAATGAAAAGGCATGACTCCTCCCTCAGATGGGAAGATATAAAAGGTTCAAGGATTCATTTGAAATGGGCGTCCAAAAAGGATGAAGGAAATAAGTATTTGTTCTGTAATCAGAAAAGGAGGAATCAGAAGCATAGATCTGATTTAAATAAGTGTGGATCTGATTGTGAAAGGTTGTGTCCCTTTCAAAGGGCAGAAATAATAAAGAGTTGCACTCTTTCAAGGGTCTTAAAGGTGAAAGGTTGTGTATCTTGCCAAAGGGCATTTATGATAAAAAGGTGTGACCTCTCCCTCACATTGAGAGATATAAAGGGAAGAAGGTCCGTTTGAGGAAAGGGGGAAGATGGGATTAGATAAGAAATGGAATAAACTGCAGACTCAAATACATGTATTGTGGTCTTGGAATATATGCATAAAACTGGAATTTGGATTTATATCATTCACGCTTAATTTCACTTATATGCATATACATTTGTGATGCATGAAAGACCAAAACAATTGATGGTCTAGTCCTTATTCTTCCACTAATGCCTTCGTAAAGATAGGGGTTTTGTGTAGGGAGAGGCAGAGTAATTCTTCACAAGACGGGTAAGTCCCAAGATGGGGGTAAGGACATGTATTTTTGAAGCTTTACAAGAGAAATCCCAAGATGGGTATGAACATGTGTTCCTGAAATATTGAGGAAGCCTGCTTGTAGATGGTTTCCAAGCACCCTAGCATAGTAATTCCACCGTCCTCCATTAGCGTTAGGGAAGTACTGAGGACAAACCCTAAATATAATTGGTTATTATTACAATATGAAGAATTAGATGTTTTCTAATCTCAATAACTTAATTAAAGGCATAATCATGTTTAACGATGTCTGTTAATTATTGGGAAATAGGTAGCCTCCCCAGTAGGCGACATTACATTTAGTTTTTTAATCAATGTGCTAAAGACACAGTGGAGTTGAAAAAATGGTGAGTGTGTGGAATGCCAACTCAAACACCAGGAACAGCTGCTCTGCAGCATACAACACAAGATTGAGATCAGCCCCAGTGCGCAAAGCAGCACTGCCAAAATTATATTGGTATTGGTGACAAAATTTATCTCACTTGTGTACACTCTGAATAAATATTAGCCAGATGGTATGTTGTGGATGATTACATGAGACTCCAATTTGTAATCTATAGCTTGCAATAGCAATGATGGCTCTCCTACAAATCCTTGTGTCTTGTGCTATCCTAGGCTGAGCAAAAAGCTATTAAGAGTATGAGGAGTCATCTGCTAATGTCTATTAATAAATAAATATATATGGTCTCACCATTTACTATTTTCTTCTCCTCTAGCTCTCTACTACTATCATCCTGATGATGGATCATGGAGTGTGATCCAAAACATTGATGCAATAAAATCCAGAAATAATAATGTACAGCAAAATGAATTGTAGAAACTTGAAATCATTAAATCAAAATGGTCTCACCATGTCAACTATTTATGTCCTACACCAAGCATCATTGTTTCCTAAATCAATTATAAGGGAAAAGGCCATAACAACTTTTACTTTGTAAGGATGAATTGGATAAGCTTTTTATTGGCAGAAGTTAGAATTTACAACATGCAGCAAGGAATAGCATAGAGTAGGTTTGTTCGACAAGGTAAGGATGTACTCCAATGAGAGAAAATATTCAACGTGTATGAAGATACTTGTTTGCAGTGGTTTAACAAGCCAAACTGAAATTTTAGTAATAAGGAATTTTGATACATAGATAAAATTAAATAATTAGTTTGACTTTGCCTTCAAAACAGGGTCAACCTGAAATAAACAAAACAAACCTAGTAAAACAATAAACTACCAAGCATTTTACTGGGGTTTCAAAAAAAGGTTAGTAGGAAACAAATTTCATTGTGAACATCAATACTTGAACGAATATACAATCATTCAACAATCAGGTTACATTGTATTCTAACTTCACAAATAGCTAAATATAAAATATGTTTCCTGAACTCAAACTTGAGTGCAAGGTTTATATTGACAATCAAAAGAGAAAATCCTGACAAAGAGAGGACAGACAAAATCCTTACTCCATCATCTGCAGCAATTGGCTTCCCAAGGCGATTTAACTCTGATTCAATTTCCATGATAGTTTTGTTGATTAGTGACTGAAGACTCGGGATGCGTGATTTAATTACAGTTTCAAGATGCTGCAGTAAGAAACGGATTACAAATGATTGTTAAACAACAATAATCAAAAAATAATGTGACTATAGTATCAAACTTTCAATCTATTTGAAACAATTAAAAAGATAATCTAAAAACCAAATTGACAGCATACCTTTGAAAGCACTTTTCCAAGATGTTCAGATCCCATTCTGTGTGCTAAATGCTTGTACTCTGGAGTGTTTGCAAAATATTCCCGTTCTCTTCTTCGTGCAGCAACCATGTCAACACTTTTGTTGATATCAGCTTGAGAACGATTCACAACACCAACCCAAGGAAACTGCAATCGGTATTGCTTTCCTTCCAAAATCTGAAAATAAAAAGCAAGACATACAATAACAAGTTTTAATCAAGATTGAGCAAAAGCAAGGGAAAACACATCATCTGATTCTATTATAAAAGGTGAAATGATATATGAACACAATAGAGTCAAATAATAGGCAATATTTTCACTAGGGTGGGAGAGCTAACGAGAGAGATTATGAACCCCTCCTGTGAAGCAATTATGTCAATTCTTATGATGCATTGAGGAGAATTATCATGGTCCAAACAATTGCCATGGTTCCTAGAGACAGACATAATGTAAAGGATGACACAATTGTACCTATGATTACTAGTGGTTATATAGAAGATGGTTTTTTGAAGTAGATACCTCCATGTCCCAAAAATGGAGTAACTTCTTTGTGGAATTTATGGTGTAACATTTGCATGTGAAAGGGCATGTCATTCCGTTTTCCACCACTTCCACTTCACTGAGCCAATGCTTGATAGACATTAAAGAAAAGCTTGCACGTATACAGAACAAACTAATTACTCCATCCAAGCAAGATTCAAGGGAAATATTGCAGAAGTTAATCATGTTCAGTACACTTCGGCAGACCATTACCATTACAATCTAACCAAAGATAATATGTTTTCATAAAATCAAGGTCTTTTTCAAAACCCAATATTTCCACACTAAATTAGTAATTAAACCTAAAACTCAATGTATTGAAAGAGAATATGAATTACTCTTGTGCAAACATGGAAACCATTATTAATTAATTCCAAAGACAACAAACCTCATTTTTTACCATCTTTATTTATCATTTTATTATACCTCGTGGACAAATGCATTCAACAACCAAAGAAGTGATTTCTACGCACTAATTGTTGAAGATTGTAGCTGCAATAGAGATCTTTATCTCTGATTTTACTATATGTTGAAATTGGGACAATACCTATGTATTGCGTCATAGCTAGAGAAGATATTTATGATGATATTTCCGTCATTTTAAGTGAGCACAATGTGGCATTCAATGTGTGCTATGTGTCACTCTAAATATTTGACATTTTATTATATGAAGAGACATGGGACATGCGAAGAGTCATGTGTTGGAAATATGTAGAGACTTGTTTTTGGAAATTGAAGAGACCTTCGGTTGTGATTTGAAGAGTCTCTCAATTCTATATATTTATGTGATTGCTTTGTGTGTGTAGTTGTTGCATCAAGTTAAAAGCATTGTACTTGACCTTCTATTATTAATAAAAGAGATATTTTCTGGTGTGGCTGGGTTTTTCCCTCTAGTTGGAGGGTTTTCCTAGGATAAAGTTGTTGTGCCTTTTGTACCTATTTTGTTCTACTTTTGTTTATTGTTGTTTATCATTATTTTTGGGCTAAACATTAACATGGTATCAGAGCTTGGACAGCCCTGACTCTCTCACGAGAGGGGCTGGTGGTCGATTGATAATTTGTAGATGTTCATTGAGCTGGTTCGATATTGAGGAGAAACTAAGCGTAAATACTGAAGATGAAAAAAAAGAGGCTTCAATTTATTGCTCTTGTTGGAGATTCAGATTTGATATCTGTCATAGGTAGGCATGTAATGTTGTTTATTATCAAAGGATTACAAGAGGCAATAAGGGTGGTTCGTCTTCTTGTAGTGTGCTTGACCTGTGAGGAAGATTAAACAATGAAGAGATAATTATTTCTTCTCTGAGAAGGAGAAGTTCGAGGTGATATCCCTTGTTAATGAGCTCTTCTCTGAGAGGGAGAAGTTCGAGGTGCAATCCCTTGTTAATGAGTTCTTCTCCGAGAGGGAGAAGTTTGAGGTGAAATCCCTTGTTAATGAGTTCTTCTTTGCGAGAGAAGCTCGAGGTGAAATCCCTTGTTAATGAGATCTTCTCTGCGAGAGAAGTTCGAGGTGAAATCCCTTGTTCCACCCTCTAGGAGTAGCTATGGTGGATCCACCCTCTGCGAGTAGGTAAGGTGGTAATGCATTCTTCTCTGGGAGAAGTTTGAGGTGAAAACCCTTATTCCACCCTCTAGGAGTAGCCATGGTGGAAGTCATGTGTGTGACTCCATGACTTTAAATTTATGCACTTATGAAGTAACTATGATGAATAATGTTATGCTGAGATAATAATGTGATGAGAATTTATTATTGACATCTTTGGTTGCAGCTATGTGTGCCTGCCATACTAAAGATCTCTCTCTTGCTAAGAGGGAGTGTTAAAGATTGTAGCTGCGATAGAGATCTTTATCTCTGATTTTGCTATATGTTGAAATTGGGACAATACCTCTGTATTGCGTCATAGCTAGAGAAGATATTTCCGTCATTTTAAGTGAGCACAATGTGGCATTCAATGTGTGCTAGGTGTCACACTCTAAATGTTTGACATTTTATTATATGAAGAGACATGGGACATGCGAAGAGTCATGCGTTTGGAAATATGTAGAGACTTGTTTTTGGAAATTGAAGAGACCTTCAATTGTGATATGAAGCTCTCAATTCTATATATTTATGTGATTGCTTTGTGTGTGTAGTTGTTGCATTAAGTTGAAAGCATTGTACTTGAACTTCTATTATTAATAAAAGAGATACTTTTCTGGTGTGGCTGGGTTTTTCCCTCTAGTTGGGGGGTTTTCCTAGGATAAAGTCGTTGTGCCTTTTGTACCTATTTTGTTCTACTTTTGTTTATTGTTGTTTATCATTATTTCTGGGCTAAACATTAACACTAATGAACTCATCTCTACAGGAAATCTTGCCCGCAATCAGATATTCCAACCTCCTTGAGTGAGGCATTTATTTTCAATTCAACATTTGTTGTATAAATTTCTATATTTCAAACAATGGAAGAAACTCTATTAAGTGCCTGTGTTGAGATGTGCATATAAGCAGGTCTATATACAATGTCCATATATGCAAGCTGTACAATCTCATATTTCAAATTTATAGAAGTGTAATTGACTTCTTGTGTTTATATCTTCTACCTTATTTTCCTATGATTCAGCTTCTCCCTGAATTTTCAGTTACATGGAAATTTACAAGATCAGATAATTTTTAACTAAACTGAATTGAAAATAACTTAATAAGCCTTATGTTGGTTTAAATAGTTTGAAATAATTAATAGTGAGATATTAAGTTTTTGTAGGCCTAAAATCAACATTTTTTATGCAAGTAAAAGCTATGTAATGAACTAATTGCATAAGAACTCATATTTTTCTTTATTGATTTGTCTATATTTATTAAGCTTCCACTAATCATTTGTCTATTAAAGAATTCACCATCTTGCCTTTTTGATGTGTGTTGACCTAGGCATGCAGGTGATCCCAATCATTGCATTCTATTTGTCAATTGATCAAGGCCCCAAATTTTCTGCCATATTGTGTTCCCAATCATTGCGTTCTATTTGTCAATTGATCAAGGCCCCAATTTTTCTGCCATTTTGTGTTCCCGTTACACAAGGAAAGGTAGCTTATTGCGTCTATAAGTGCAAGCACATGATATAGCCTTACAAGGAATATAACAAGATATCATAAAGCCAATCTCACAGAACTTGAACAACAATGTCAATGCAATATATGGCCAACACTCAATTAAAGACGAGTGCAAAACAAATTCAACATGTAATGTTACAAAGAACATTCTGAATGCAAGCGAATAATTGCAAATCACACTGAGAAACATTTTGGCATGCAACTTACTTCAACAGCATTGGTTCCCTTATCCATCAGATCTATCTTTGTTAGGACTCCAAGAGTTCTTTCTCCTGCAAATTAAAAATGAGATTAAACGCTTTTTGCAGTCCTAGACTATTTGATATATTTTCTGAAATATCAATTAGAATAAACACCACAAATCAATTCCATTGAGCTTTAGTGTGTTTATTTCCATTCATCATTAGTATTGATAGTGTATCACAAAATGATCCTTATGTATTTTATATTTTCTTGTTGGTACTTTTTTGTTTCTTCTTTGTACTCAACAATAAATTTAGCATTATTATTACAATATATTGCTTCATAAACATATCCAAGACTTAATATTCAATGTTGTCTGCTGCACATTTCTCAATGTAAGTAACACCAAAGAATGTAAAATAAGCAAAGAAAACCTGAGCCGACATATGTACAGTGCAAATCAGCAAAATAGCAATGTGGACACAACTGTAGCAAAGCTGGACCATCATAGTTTTCCTGCAGAAACTAGCATAGGGACACCATGCCACATATGCTTCCAGAAACAAAAACACCATTGTTCCACAGAGTTTCAATGATGTAAAAGGAGGAGACATGGATGACTTTCAAGGATGGGGATAACAAGGACCAAATTTGGGGAAGGCTAGGAGACGACATTGCAAATATTATGCAGGACTTGAAAAACTAGTGATAGAAAGTGTATAAAAAATAGCAATTGAAAATATAAACAACTTTGGTCCTGATGATCAAAGAAATGGAAAAAAATTGACTACGTATCAAACAAAGAGTAAACCAGAAAATTGGAAAAGATAACCTAACAGCAATGAGAAGGAAAAGATAACATGTGCAAACAAGGACATCCATTGCCTAAATAAGGAATGTGAATAGTTATGACAATAACACCAATCCAAAAGAACATCAAACATTTCATTACTTGTCAAATATTTGAGGATACAGTAAACAGGCTAAATCAAAGAGCTGCATATACTCCAATATAGTTGATTTCCAAAAAAAATCACTTATTAGAGATGTAACTGAGGCTAACCCTATCTCCCTTGATACTATATGTGGTTAACCATTAAACAATGGAAATTATTTCCTTCAATGCTCTTTTATAATCCATTTCGCAAATTAAGGATTTTGAACTCCAAAGCCAATACCTCTGTCACTTCCAAATTTGTTCACCTTTCATTCGTTATAAGGATAGAGAATCTCATTGCCTAGTTTGAACTTGTGATAGAAAACAAATCTTCATCCAACATAAATGGCCCGTTTAGCGTATTTTTTCTGGATTAATTTCAGAGCAGATTTCAATTTGTCAAACGTTCATTCACATTGAATATTCTCCACAACAAAGGCAATATTCCAAGGTAAAAACCTGATATACTATACATTTCTATATGAGCAATCCTTGATGATGCCATTTATATTATTTGTATTGCACTTGAAAAGGTCCTTTATTCTTAATGTATTTATTTGGCATGTAAAAAACACCGCACTTATAATTATGACTTGTTCTTACACAATAAAGGAATAACAAAATGAAAATCATATATTATAAATAAGAGAGTAAGCAACAGATATACATTCTATCTAAGGGAAGATGTGGTCCAGATCTCAAAACGCCAGAATTTGGATTATCTTCCTACAGAATAAGCAGTATTTATCTACCACTATATAGAATTCTGAAATGGGCCTTCCTTTCGCAATCTCTATCAATAAAACTAAAGAGGAAGACATCACTTAATACCACCCAATACAATTCATGCAGTACTTATAATGCATTAATTTATACCAAATGTATTAATCAATTTCTATACCCTACCACATAAAAAATTTAATATTATTTTTTGTCTCGAATTTATGTAGCCAATGAAATTTGAATACTCTCAACCCTGCCTTCTACACATATTTGGAAAGACCCAACCAAGATGCTATATGATTGAAGTAATTAAAATCAAAAAATAAACATAAAAAAATTGACAGTGGATGAAACACAAAAACATAAAAGTTGCCAAGAAGATGCAAGATTCCTACTAGCCCGTACCTTTAGGATCTACTTCACGAGATATCTTAATAGCATCCGATGTGGCAAGATCTTGGTTCGCGGGAGAAATAGCTAAGATTATCGAATTTGGCTGCACAAAAAAAACATATATCAACATCACAATAGCAACTTTTCACTTGTTAAAATATATTATGTTTGCTTAGACATGTTAGACAAATACAAAACAACTTTTTGCACCATATATAAACCAAAATTAATAACTCATGCCATCCTACATCCTATATGTCAAATTGTTGAGACTTGAAAGATATTGTACAAAATATGGAAATCAAGCCAATATTTTATCAAATGGCCAATTTCCATATGGTGTGTATGCATGCTTAAGGTAAAAGGTCGAGGTATGAAACCAAAGATGTGTGATGCAAAGTTGACCAAGATCCAACACTATAGTGCAAAAAGATAAAGAAAAATTAGACAAAACAACAAGGGCTTTGGCAAGGAGGTATTTTCTGCAATGTGTCAAATTATGATATTTATATCAAGATTCAATGGCATCGTTTTACACAATGAGTCCCATAGTAGCAAAATTTGTTTGGGAAACAAATCGGCAAACCAAAAGTATAGCAATTTTTGAAAAAACAGAAAAAAAACGGTTTAAAAAAAAACGTAAAAAATTGAAGAGCATTTTTGTGGAATTTGAGGAAATTTCCATAGCATAGAGATATAGAGAGAAAATAAAATAGAGAGTTTGAATTAGAGAAATGGGATTTTGTTGTTTATACTCATATCGCTGAATACATTGCATTGCATAAAGCATACTTCATAGTGCATAAATAATAACTAGATGGTTACTGCAGACAAAATATCAATTACAATATGATTTGTACAAAAGTCAACTATAAACTAAGTATAAAGTTCCAAAAAATCAACGTAGCCAATGACTCTTGCTACTACAAATAGAGCTATGCTAGATAGCTGCTAAACCTGATGACAAAGCTCCTAGTTCAATGCCTCTACTAAGTCATTCAACCTCCTGACTATCCAAATTAGCCTCCAGGATCTCAAAATCTTGAAGCTTGAGAAAGTTGTTAAAAAGAATATTTTCCTTTTGTAGAGCAGACATCATAAATTACAAAACAGGAATCAACTGATTCATATTTGTGATTCAATAGTACTTGCAATTTCTAGAACAATGTGAAAGAGAACTATATTAAGAGAGTGCAAGGGAAATTATATGACAAAGGAAGCAATTTCAAAGTTCAACTCAATCGGTTTTGAATCATTTAGCAAAGGATAGAGTAATTGAAAAATGCTTTTGAAACAGAACCTTACATCTCAAAATACCGTAAATGGTATAAAAATGTTCACATTAATTAACTATTTTAGCAGAACTGTAAAACAGGGAAGGGCGTGTTATATAATTTCCCATCAGATAACAAAGACTTGCTAGTACAAAAGAACAGAGCAACTATTTGAGCCACAGTTTTAGTTATTATTATTCAAGTAAATTTTCCTTGATTTTATGTATAAGTCGATGATGAAGTTAAAAACATTGATCGACTTGGAGTCAAGAATTTGAAAGATTGTAGTTACAACTTTCAATGAGAAATAAAAGCATGGCGAACATTCCCTTTCAATGGGATAGTTGCTGCTGAAATCTATCTGGATTGTCGAAAGAGAAAATATATAAGTTCTGCTTCAGGAGGGATTGAGATAAGCTCACAAGGCTAGGGCGTGACATTTCTCAAAGCATGTATGTATTAGGTTTCCTGATACCTATTTAACATGCATGGAATGCTATGCTATATTTCGAAATAGAGTCTTAAATCTCAAAGGGCCATAAATGATATTGAAATGTTCACATTGATAACTATTTTAGCAGAATTGTAAAACAGTAAAGGGAGTATGCTGTTGTTTCTGGAATTGTTCATGTTTTTCTTTTTTGCATCAACGTTTTGGATCACTGTATGATCCATCATCAGGATGAAAAAGAGCTGAAATGAATTAAAGGGAGTGCTATATATTTTCCTATGTTGCATGGGTACTCGTACCCATATCCCTGGGACACATACCAGGTACTGGTACACGTACCCAAGTACCGGGTACTCAATGGGTTCTCAGTGGAGAGCATCATAGCTAAGGACCTTGATAAAGATTTCTGATTTTTGTTTCAGTTTTTTGTTTGCGTCTCAGCTTTCTGTTTATCAAGATTATTTCAATATGCAATCACTAATCAGTTTGAAACTTTGATACAATGATTGTATGACATTTCAATTTGTGCACTTAATCTTCAAAGTTCAGTTTGAAACTTGCAATTATTTATACATAAATCAAAATTCATGGCACATATGATAATTAAAAATTTATTAAAACAACCTTTATAATTGGACTTATTCCAGAAAATTGAATCAGATGCACAATAAAAAAGTTCAATACCTTCTCAATATAAGACCGAACCATGTTCTCAATGTCAGCTACAATGCTTTCAGGTTGCCCATCTGAACATTATCAACTCAATGAATATAAAAATGTTAATAACTGGATAAGAGAATCAACAAATGATTTTCCAAATCAAATCAAGAAAAACAAGTGAACTAAAGGAAAGATCTTCTAGTCTAGTGCTTACCAACAGCCACTTTTGTTAATCCAGGGAGATCAATCAGAGTCAAGTTTACAACTGAAAGAATCCAAAGCCAACCAGTAAAGAATTAGCATGTTCAAATAATTGTTATAATGTCTTTCAGACCAAATGTGTTTTACATTGAAAATAGAAATTTGGCTTTAGTGGAATGCATTTCCTTGTGACAGAGAAATAATAAGAACAAAGATTATATGCATATTGAGTTCTGATACAATGCCATTATTGACGAGACAAAAAGAAAATTTAAAAAGCATAATACATGAAAGGAAGCTAATAATATTTATTACAAGTTTTCTTCCTCTAGATCAAACAACAACAAGATTGCCTGAATCTCAAAGTAATAGAAATAGCAGTGCAAAAAGCTTATAGAGGATTCTAACTTTACACACTGGATAATATGTAAAGGCAAAAAACTTGATCGTGATGATAATTTAAGAGCTAATCCCACAGTCAAAATGCTAGGGAAATCTTCCAACCTTAATAGCTGTAAGGGAGGTATAACCCACTATGGGAATTTTTCTATAAAAGTTTAGAATGAAAAATGAACAAGAATTTTTTTTCCATTCAAAGAACACATTTTTGTTGCTATAGCAAATATGAAAATAAACATTTCAAAGGCACAGAAACTTCAAATGTTATAATTCAGTCCTTTTTTCAACGAAAAAGTGTTAATCTTTTTGAGGCAATTATATGTGTTCTATTCTTGCATCTTTTTGGTTTATGTTGTTCAAAAAATACTGCATGCTTAAGTACTGCTACAACATCATGATACTTCCAGAAAGGAAAATGCAAATGCAATGTAGAGTTCATACCATTAGGCGAGAAAATACTGAGATGAATTGGTACAGTTGATATTTGCTTCGTACGGCCAGTGACTCGATCAGTCTCATCGGCAATTTCCTTCCTTACCATTGCTGTAAAAAGAAAAGTAGTATAATACAGAAATATAAGTTTAAATAAATGTAACAGAAGCTAATTCCTGAAGCTCCGTCAACATGAAAAAACATGTTTGATTGAAATATGGTTTTTTTAAGGTTTCCAACAAAACCTGAATGCTAATCATTCAATTTTTATATGGAAAATCAATTGAATTAAAGTATGCAAATGGTATTAACTATAGGAAAAAGTAATAATACATAAAGCAAGATATGCACAAAATTTAAAAGTTTGAAGTCATGCAAAAATAACATTGTTGAATCCACGATGCAACGGCATAGCGAGATAAGGACTTCAGAACCACAGAATAATTCATAAGTAGATAAAACAGGCATAAGAAGGTAGAAATTTAGGCATTAACAACAAAAATGACAAACAAAGATGAAAGTGTGAAATACAAAAATTTGTGTATCAATGCTCATCAGAATCAGAAGATCTTAAGAAGAGATGTAAAGCAGAAGGGATTAAATTCAACAACTTGACACATGTGCCAAGTGAACACCAACTACGATAACTCGTAAGCATTCTAATCCCCACACTGCACTACATCATAATCTATCTCATATACAACAACATACCAGACCATAACCCACATGATGAAAGAATGAGAAAACAAATAGTGAGAAAGAGATATTCGAAACAGAATCAGATTCTTTCAACTGTGATAAGATGTTATGAACATACACTGGCAAGTTTCAAAGGTACTCGTAATGAAGATTTTACAAAACTCCAATATTTGCAAACAATATGTGTTAAACAGCTCTGAGCATAAGAGTTTTTTATTGCAATACCTTCCTGCTATATGCCTGAGTTGGCCTAGTGGTGGAGAACTTGTACTCTTGTAAGGGAGATCACAAGTTCAAATCCCACTGGGGGGTAGGGTATGTACGCCTCGTTTGTAGCATAATGGATGCTTCCTATAAGGAGTACGGGGTAGTCTCGTATTGTTGTCACCATATGTAGACCCAAAAACATATGGCTGGTATAGTGGACTATAAAAGGACCTTTCCTTTCCTTTTTATGCAGAGGCATGTCAGGATGCTTGGAAAGCAGGACCATAGTTCGAAAACTGATTATTGGCAAAAACTTGGCAAACCCAAATTTGACTCGGACTTGGCCACTTGGCAAACACGGGAACTTATAAATACTTAAATTTCAAAACTCGCGAAAAATACAGCAAAAACTAGAAAAAAAACTCTCAAAAAAATTGGCATACTAATTTCTCCCACGGAATTGCCATACTCGCTGCAAATGGCTCTATGAAACTTGCCACAACTTGCCCATGAGTAAATGGGCAAGCTTTTCAGCTGTGGAAAAATACTTGAGAGTACTGGTAGGTTTAGACTCTGAAAGTTTTGAATCTATGAGCAGAACTTAATGTCTGCCTCGACCAGTGGAGACATCTCCAAAATATTTCTCTAAAATAATTTTCTTTGCTACAGGATGACAACATGATGGTTGACTGATTTAAAATTTCATGCAGGAGAACTGGACAAAGAAACTTTACAACCTAAATTGAATAGCATAGTTACAAAGATAGATGCCAAGCTAAAGGACGAAATAACTGGAAAAGGTTTTCACGGTTATTGGAGCATAAGAGTTGTTGATTGTGTTACCTTCCTGCTATGCAGAGGCATGTCAGGATGATTGGAAGGTAGAACCATAGTTCAAAAACCGATTCTCCGCAAAAACATGGCAAACCCAAATTTGACTGACTTGCCCACACTTAGCAAACACAGGAAATTATAAATACTTAAATTTCAAAATTCAGGAAAAATGCTGCAAAAACTAGAAAAAGCTCTGCAAAAACTAGGCATGCAAATTTCTCCCACAGAATTGCCAAGTACTCGCTGCAAATGGCTCTATAAAACTTGCCAGACCTTGCCCATGAGTAATTGCCAGACCTTGCCCATGAGTAAATGGGCAGGTTTTTCAGCTGTGGAAAAATACTTGAGAGTGCTGGTCGGTTTAGATCTGAGAGTTTTGAATCTATGGGCAGAACTTAGATGTGTGTCTCAACCAGTGGAGAGATCTTCAAAATATATCTATAAAACTATTTTATTTGCTGCAGGATGACAACAGGATGGTTGACTGATTTAAAATTTATTGCAGGAGAAGAACTGGACAAAGAAACTTTACAACCTAAATTGAATAGTGTAGCGACAAAGATAGATGCCAAGGTAAATCATGAATAACTGGAAAAGGCTTTCACAATCATTGAAGGGCAAGGAGACCAAGCTATAGCCACCTCTTACAAATGCAGAAGCCTTTTACAAGGTATTGAATCTTCATAATAAAAGCTACACGCTACACCAATCATACAAGAATAAAGATTACAAAAAAACGAGTGGTAGAAGCATGAAATATGGAATTACTAAAAATGATGTCTTATCACAAAAAAAAAGGTCATACTGTTCAAAAATGCAAAATTTATAACATGGCCTACGATTGTTTCCTCCCACCCATCCCTACGGCGATGAATAGTTCCTCTATTTTTTCAAATTTTCTTATAGTGTCTTCTTGTAAATAATCAAAAAAAAAAATTGATTGCCCAGTATTCCACCAATTTGTAACCCAAGATTCTAAACCGTTCTGCTTTTGCAAGCGATTTATTTATTGGGTTTCATTCGCCCCATGGTTGGGAACTGACAATGAATTGGATCTTCGAAAATTATGGATTTGCCCATAACGAACGAATAATAACTGTAACTTGTTGATGGTCATTTATACTTTCCGCTCATGTCAACCGCGTGTACTTCTAGTACCTAATAATCCTACATGCAAAAGGCATAGAAGCTGAAGTGGGAATTTTACTATAAATAGATTCTTGACCCTAACATTGTAGAGAGGGATGTTTCAAGAAAGCAGCTGTTATGCGAAGGTTTGATATCATTTTATTAAAAGTAAAAAACTTGTTTATTGCCAGACAAGTTGGCCTGGACAAGGGCCTAAGCATTAAAACAAGACCATTTATTGGCAAATGCTCAGGATAAACACCCAATAACCTTCTCACCCCACTAATAATTTCCTGCAAACACATTTGTATGATTTTCTTTCTGATAGTCAATTTATTAAAACTGGAATAAAATTGCATCAGCAGAGATTCTTAAAAGATGCAAATTCCATTCGGGCAATTGAGTTTTTCGTAGAGAATGTTCAACACTATAAAACTTTCCCTGTAGAGATCTTCTTGATCTCCTCTGCTTATCAGTGATTTCCGTAAAATTTCTATTTGTTTGCACTTTTGGGAGATGACCTTTGAGGATTTTCAAGCTTCCATACATTTGCAACTGTTATTAATAAATTTCACCTGCTGAGTCAAAAAAAAACTCATGTCCATGTATATGTTGCACGTATTGTCATATAAAAATATCTCAAGTTCTCTCTACAGAAAGGAGCTCTCATACTAATCTGCATGCTAAGATGCTTTCAAGCCTCAGGATCACCAAATCATATCAAGTGAATGGCTTAAATGAATCCAAAAAATCTTGAAATATGTCCTAGCTCTTGGGTGCAATAACTAAGAGTCACTTAATGCGGCATTTAAGCTCGGGAAAATTCAAACAATGCATCCATAAGAAACTGATATAAAAATGGCAGAGTGACTAGTGAAACTCTTGTATGTAATGGAGCATAAAACTGGTGCCTTACTCACAAAATATTTACAGGAAATTAAACCAATTTATTTTCTGAAAGTTTTGTAAACAAACAAAAGTTGCATGAAATTCTAAACATCATCCAGAGTAGACATATCAAGCTTGTGATTTAACAAGCCCGGCATCTTATAGAATAGACTTTAATGAAGACCACAGATGGGCCGACGTATAAGATAACATTTGTTCAACGAAATTCTTACTGTATAATTGGTTTAGTGAAACAAGACTTTTACCAAAATCAGTGAATTTCTTCCTAGGAAGGTGCATGAACTCAGCGTAATCCCTGCTGCCTTCATCAATCTTGTGCAACTGCAGAACGAGTGGACGCCTTGTCACAATACCTGCTCATTCCACACACAAGTAACGCCGTTTTTTGTGTTTAACTCACCAATTGCTACCATAGTCAAAGATACTCAAAAATAAAAAATAGAGCCAAGAAAGCTAAATCTACGGGCAACAATTAGACTAAACAATCCAAAACCAAAATTCACCTGATCCACGAGGCAAAAAGTCTCTTCCCACGATGCTCTCCAGAACCGAAGATTTGCCAGAACTCTGTAAATAAGGAAAATGTTCCCTAAAACTTAAATTCCAAGAAGCAGCTTTAAACATCTCGAATTACACAAACGTATACAGAATTTCCAAGATATAATTCCTTGTCGCATTAATAAGATACCAGACATTTCATCAAATCACTTCCTAAAGCTTAAGACGTGGCTCAAATTTTAAGAATACAATGAACTTTATCCGAATTTCACAAAAACCAAAATTCAAAAACAGTCCTGAAAGAAAATTTCAAATATCCTCTACTAAAAAGCAAAAAATGAACAAATTCCAGAAATTCTCCAACATTCATCAGATCTATTTAGATCTATACAAATAACGAGCTAATAGCATGCGCAAGTGTCACGATTCGGACGACGTCGCCAGATTTACAGGCAATTGAAAACCCGAAGGGTGTTTACCTCACTAATTTAAGGAACTCTGTCTACATTAACGACATTCTCACAATTTTCGCTCCGTAAGAAATTAAAGAAGCTCTCAGCCATAAGAAATGTAAATAATAAGAATGCTTGTGATTACCTGTCCGCCGACAACTGCAATGGATGGGAGGGCATCCCAGAGAGTGGGCAGAGCGCTATCCTCTCCATAATCGCCCAGCGCCGTGCAGGCTCTCTGGATCTTATTCACCAGCGTTATTAAGTTATCCATGTGACCTGCCACCGAGCTCACCCCGCCTTTGTCTTACTACACAATAAGCTTGAGAAAATCCCTTCCGTACTGGTCGCCTAGGCCGATCTCCTGAACATGGAACGACAAACCTGAGGCATAAGCCCTACATGCGATTGATCGAACTCTGTGATATAGGCCGGCAACCGCCTCTCTCCCACTCTGAAATTTTGTTTTAACAGAGACGAGATCCGAGAGGAAGAGCCTATTTTGGGTGTATGTCAAATAAATAGTAATGATTTCATTTCATAAGGTTTGCTAGGTCCAACCGTTTGAGAGTATTTTGCTCCGAGTACGAGTTAAGCTGTCTTCCTACCTACACCTAAAGTTGGCGTTGTTTTTTTTTACGCTTTATTTTCCTTTTTCCTATCTCGTTGATTTTTCTTCGTTTGGTCGGAGTCTACGCGTCATTTCAAGTGGCTTCGGTACTCGATTCCACGTAGATAAGTAGGAGGTGTACATTTTTATTATTAAAAAATATTAATACAAAAAATATTATTTTGTCATACTTATTTGAAATTAAATTTCGTTTCATTAATAAAAGATTAAGGGGGAGGATCTATAGTTTAGCACCCTTTTATACAGTGATTTTCAAAATCTTAAATCTTATATAGAAATTCAAATCATTCTCATTTTTTTCTAGGAATTTATGTGTTCCTTATTTATAATTAAGGTTTTAGAATCACATCATCAAATATGATGCTACATCTACATTTTTTTTCAAACGTCCTAAAAGGATGCAAATAAAGAGAATGATAATTGTACATTAAGTCATGTGTTTGTGTTTATTAGTGTGTTGATGTGACATCACATGGTTTGTTGTGTTTTAGATCTAAAGAATACATTTCATTCAATTATGGGTACTTGTTATCAACACTAATAACTTTGAAGTACCAATTTTTGATAAAATATTTATTAGCTATTGAAGCACACTCAACTTCTCAATTATTTTCTGTAGGAGGTGTTTGTTTTTGTTAGATCTTATTGTATTTAGAATTTTATTTTATTAAGAAATGGAAATGGAAATGGAAATGGCTCCTTTTATAGTCCACGATGCCTCGCGGTCTTTTTATGGAAACACTTGAAAGTTTTTATTTCATCAAAAATATTAAGCTTAAGTTTGTTAAGCGAAAAATTAAGAGATAGATCATTGTTGTTTTTAGTTTATATTGCGTGAAGTTTGTTTGTATCCAATTTAAAGTAATGATCTACAATATGAATTGTGAAAATCTATTATCATTAAGATTAAGGGATATTCATTTCATCAAAATTGTGTGGCTTGCACAAAAATCATATTTTTATTTAGGTGTTTATTGTAGTTTATCATTAAACCATTCAAAAACTCTTATAAATTTTGTCATGTTTGTGAATTCAAAAGCTAAAATGAATGACTCATTCATGACAATTGTGTACTATACTAGCACTTGCACCGAAAGAAGGTGCAAGGGATACGTTGATAGGTCTTTGATGTGGAAGCATAATGTAATCTTAACATAATAAAAGGAAGTATATCCAAGTATCGCTCTACAAACATGCTTAATTGTACAAGGAAGTATGGTATATAACTGAGTTCATTGTGGGTGACTTGAATGTGAAGTATTGTCGTACTTTACTCTTTGTAGGACCTCGCAAAAAATTGCAAACTTAAAATGCATTGGAACTCATTAAGAAATGTTGTATATGTTGTTGTCACGAAGGATTGCACCCGAAATGCTTAAGTATGAAACCAAGCAATCCCTTGAAACATGGAAAGAGTCCCAGGTATGTGGGTGTACCTATAATGAAAGTCAATCTCTGGATTATGAGCTAGCTTCCCTTATAGATCACCTAAAACCATCTTTTCCAAGAAAAGAGATAGAAAGATATGCATAAAAAAAAATCTATATCTAAAGGGTGATGCACCAAAATATGTATTCTCAAACCCATAACAACTTGATGATTCACAATAATTCTAAAAAGTTAATCTTTGTTCACAACTCAAACCCACTAACCCAATTGAATAAAGGCTAAGCAACAATTTCTCAGAAAGGGAAGATGATTTCCACAATCTGAAACACTGAAACCTAATAAACACAATATGCAATCGAAATAATGATAACAACATGCAAAAGATTGAATACCATAATGTAATTAATTTGAGGGTTTTGCCATAACCATAGAAATCCAATCCAATCCACAAAACTCAATACCAAAACATGCCAAATATGAGAAGGATCAATATATACTATATCAAAATCAAAGGAATCTCACTGCTACAAGCTTGAAAATAATGAGCCACAATCAATATAAATTATCTCTTCCATGTGCGAAAATGAGCCAGAAGAGAGAACCCTAAAAAAATCTAAGGCAAAAAACCTTATAGGAAGGCTAGCCTACAACCAATTGAAAAATGAACTCCAACTCCAACTGCCACTCCAAAACTCCAAAATGAACTCAATCTCGGATGCACCCAAAAAACATGCATGAAAGAGGGTGTAACTTCTAAAAATTGAGTCATAATAGCCTCAAAACCCTACAAATGCATGTACATAAGAACTGAAGTGTCTAATTGAAGTCAAACTGCTCAAAACTAGGCCATAACTACCCATGCACTGCTGAGAAAAGGAAAACTCCCCCTTGCCCATAATAGAACTCAAAGACTGAAAAAAAACCTCCATCCATGCAAAACGAACCCTAAGTCGACTTATTAGCATATTAAATTTAATACTAATTAAGTGATTTATAGATTCATCACTTAATTAATATTAATTACATAACATAACATGCAAATAAGAGAAATCAACTTTCCCTCAGTTTATGAGAACTGGACTGAATAAATAATCCCCTTTCTTATGCTATTGCATTTAAAAAGATTTAATACTTACTAGAATAGTTAACTACAAACTATCCTAATAAATATAAAAATCATAAGGTGATGTAAATGCAATAACATAAAAATAAAAATAATTATATCATTATTTATATAATATTTACATCACATATTACTTACCAAATATTATTTTTATAAATGATATTTGATAAATAATATATTAAATATCTATTAAATAAACACTAATACAATTATTTCTATTGATACAATAAGACATGAAGCCTTCTTTCACCATCAGCCTTTTTAGATTAAAAGATGCTTTAAAACAAAGCCATAAAAATGACTTGTCTGATCTTGGCGACTTATTAGGTCACAAACCCTAATGTGCCTCCTCATTTCATTTTGCAACTTTGGACTTTCTGGAGCTTCTGCGGCCGCCAATCTGTTAGGGTTTGCTTGGAGTTTCATGGAGTTTGTATGGCAATTTTGAAGCAATCATTTGCAGGCCAAGGCTTCACCAACAGGTAAGATTTTGTTACAAAACCCCCACGAGCCTTGTTCATGCAGAAAATAAAGAAAAATAGACTTGTTTTATGTGTTTTTTGATTGATTGACCTCGAGCTTCATATTCTGAACTTCTGATAGCTTTATTTGTGGTTGCACTATATGTTCATAACATGTGGCTCCAATCCCTTCTTATATATATATCTATTGCTCATGGAATAGGGGCTTGGCAAAACTTCTTTCAATTCTGATGCTACTAAGGCAGATTTATGAGGTGGTGACTCTGTTTTCCATCTATGGCCATGACTTCTCTCTATTGGAATCTCTATTTCTTTTGAACAAGTTGTGACTCTTGATACAATTGTATCTTTATCTGGCCATGGTTGAGGTTTTAGATGAAACTTTGCACATTTGTGTTCATTATGTCTCTTCTTCACATCCTTCCTTATGTTCCTTTTATTTTTGTGAATGACCTGAATTTTTCTATGATTTCTTGCTCACTCTTTTTAAAAAGAATTTATTGAAAATGTTGTAGCCTTGTCTAATATGCAAAGGAAGGAGTGCCTACCTGCTTCATGCACGGATACGCCATATTTTGTAAAATTAAAATCAAATTCCAATCAATTTTGATGATGATTCCTCACTATGACACGATAGAAATCTGACTTGTACATTCACAATACAAAGCTGGCATGTGATATAATTTTCAAGAAGGAGACATTCAAGTTGCAAGTGTTTGACATTTGATTTGCAAGAAAATGCAATAATTTTTTATTCCTGTTTGTGAATTTATGGACATGAGAAAAAAAATGATCTGCCATACGCGAGCTTCCTTGTAGGGGAAGCTTAATGAATTAACCAACTACTAAAGATGGTTTAATGTTGTTCAAGAATGGTTTGTTTATGGTCGTGAGACATGTATGCAGTGTGAAACGGGTGTTTAGGTGACCCGTAGATGAGAAAAGAACACAAGGAAATCTTATCGGCTTAAATAATGTAATGGTAAAAACCACAATTTTATGCTCTTTTCCCATATGTTTGGGTCCGCTTCCACTAGATTTTCCTTTATGCAATAACCAGTCTATTAATTGCATATTATTGCACTAGAATCATATGAAAATCTTTTACAAGTATATCTTTGTCATTACTCATCGATAAGAACCAACTTCAAACTCTAGATCTCTCATTTGCCACCTTGGTTTAGATTCACAAGTAGAGAATCAACATAAGTCATTGTGCATGATTAAGACCTCCAACTTTTTAAATTAAAATTTTAAATTTAACATTACAAACATTTTTCTCCTAGCTATTATGAGTCAACCAAACACATGTTTGTATGAAATTGTATATTATTTTCTTGTATTGAAAAATTCATGCCATAATTTGTTATTTATCATTTAGACATTGAAGTGAGCATTTATGATACGTCTATAGAAGAGAATAACTAAAGCATAAATATTAAATTATCCACTAATATTATCCTATGCATATTGCACTCAACAATGTCTATGTAGGGATCAAAATTCACTTTTGATCATATGCTTTAACTAATTGAAAAAAAGTTGTAATCAACTTTCAAATTAATTAATAAATACGAGCAAAGGTGCATTTTTGAGCCCTACATAGACAATCTGTATTATACACTTGTTTATTATCTTTGATATGTGTTTATTATTATTTAATCAAATTGTTTTAGGGTTTGGCCAAATGAGAACAATTCATTGTCTAGCAAGTTCCCAAATGATGCCAATTGAGATAGCCATTCTACAGGCATGGGTAGAGAAACATAAGGTGCATCTATATCAAATGTTAATTTTTTACCAATTCACCTTATCAAGTCAAATTCATTTCTATTCACTAGGTTCATTTATGTAATTATAAAGTTTAGTTTCATGAGCATTGATTTGAACCATTCGAGTAAGATGTAGTTAGTTCTAGATTCTACGACATTTATTGGATAAGACCCTATTTATTTTGTATTTTGATAATATAATTCCCAAAATAATATATTTATTTATCTAAATTTTAATTTAGTTATCACAATTTATTTATTTAAATTCTAGTTATATTATTACAATCCCAACTCCTTATTCTAGTTTATACTTGTTTATTATTATAGTTTAATTGATTTACATGGTATATCTATAATCAAAATTACTTATATTTGTAATTGTGTCTTTGTTTTTAATTTTAAAAGAAAAAAAAAATAGTGAATATTAATAGTAGAAAGGAATTTTTATTTTAAAAAGGACAATTAAAATAATCTTGAGAAAACTTTGATTTCACATAGATATAAAACATTAATCAATGGTAGGACTTTATTTAGAATTTATAACTTTTTACTTCAAGTTTAACATCTTATCATTTCAAAAGTATAAATAATTATTTATTATTAATTAATCATGATTTAATTATTCAAGTTAGTTTCAAAAATAATCAAGAACTTAATTTTGAGAGCTACAATGAAAATTAAATTTTATGTTGCACAATATTCAATGAAAAGACAATCACCTATAATTTGAAGAATAGCTTAAGCTCCACAAGTCTCTAAAATATTTATGGGTAAAATCAAAGCCCTTAGGAAATGATCTAATTCATTTGGCTATTTGAAACCTACAAGATTGTCCAAATAGGGTGTACACTCTTCTAACTTGGTTTTTGTGGTCTTTAGTATCTAAATACATGTGTAAGGATAGTGGTATTTAAGTATATGTTTAGGGAAGTCATCAATCAACCTTTTGATGGACCAAATTTATAACCTTGGTTGAATATTTAAAATAAACATTCTCATATGCAAATGGCCTCTAGGTAGATTTTGATGTGACAGGTTCCTATAAAGCTTCAAGTTGAAATGTTGTAAGAATGATTGATTCTTGAAAATTAATCATGAATTATTTTGTAAATCAAATATATTTAAATACCAATACATAACATGTCATATAAAGTTATGCCAATTTAGTTGCTAACAACTTATGAAAATAAAATGGGGTGTATTTCCAAGTTTAGCCTCCGGGTTATACACAATTCTGTAATCTCTTTGTGTCTAATGAACCATAAGATCACGAAAAGGATGTGGAGAATGAAGAAAAATACAAGGAACTATTCAAGTTCCTCATGGATGATTGGAGTCATGTGTTCTATTAGTCGAGGTGTGATATAAAATTTGCAAGCCACTCATAACAATCTCTAGTTTTGTTTTGGTTACAATGTTCCTTGCCCATATGGGCTTTTTAACATAACTACTTTTATTTTTTGTGTTTACTAGTAAACTGGACTTTAATGGTTCTAGTATGAACATTTCTTTATTTTTGAGTTTTTTAGGATGTACTACTTGTTGGAAATAATGGGAAGTGTGTACTAAGAGGGGAGGAGTGAATCAGTACCTCTAAAACTTTTATCTCTTTTAACCTTTATCCATTGTGTAATCAATTGTATAACCAACCATATGTTCTATACTATCTTTGTGTAAGATATATCAATTCATAATCTTTAACAAATATGTAAACATTCATAGAAATATTTATGAAAGTAATTAACACATAACACAAGATATGGTAACGTAGAAAACCCATGTTAGAAGGTAAAAACTACAATGGGGATGATACCCACAAAAACTTCACTATCTGTAGATTGGAAGGGGTCGGTTAAGGCTTACAATTTGATCACTTCTGATGATCTGCCCTGTTAGGAGTATTATGTGGAGACTGGTTAAGGTCTACTCTGTTAAGAGCTTTTGCAACATTGTTTAGTGTGCACTCGGTTAAGAGATTTACAATGGGATTGTTAAATCCACCTTTCTTGAAAGGATTTCTTCTATTTGCTACACTTGTTAGAATGCAGACAAAAATACTCATTGACCTGAGTGTATGCAATCTAACAATTTCTGATTATAGATCCATTAAAAATCACATGTAAAAATGTATCACCTAATGTGATTGATTAATACCTCTGTTGCTCGGTAGCCTCTGTTCTTGGTTCTTGACAACCAATTTCATCTTTTGTTGTTCTGCTTCTTGAAACTCTCAGTCTGATCCATAGATGTGCTCATAGGCTACATTCATCCTCTCATTTATCTAATGAATGATTACAACATCTATTTATAACAATAGATTGACCTAAGTAAGTTTCACGTATTACAACTTAACTCTATGGTCAAAGGTTTACAACTTGACCTTGATCTCCTAGTCTGCATGTTTTTAATCAGTTAGACTGATTAAAACAATTATAATAATGTTTCTTGTTCCTCAAGAAATGGATTTAAAAACAAATCAAAACTCTATAAATAGAATATAACTATTTTATATGACATAGAATTCAGATCCACTTTTCTCGGGATAAAATTGACTTTCGGTGTTTGATGCTCGGTTTTCTCTAAAATCAGTTAGACTGTCTTTCAGCGTTCCTTTGTTGAACTGTCTATTGGGTTCTTCTTTTGTTTTTTCTCTCAGTTTGCACTGTATTTTTCTCATCAGGCTCCACTGTCGATTTACTCTTGTCGGGTTCCACTTTAACATCTCCGAGTTGCACTTTTAGTTTACACTTCAAAACTATGTCGTCGGGTTTCCCTTTACTTAGCAATTTTGGTTTGAACTGAAAACTTGACTTTCGATGTATTGTAACCGATGGTTTATTACAACTAATTTCTCTTTGTATACTAATGGAAAAACTTTAAGTCATCAATCTCCTCCTTTGACATTAGTATCAAAAACTGATATGTGTAGAATACTAAAGATGTATAGTATGTGCACCATGTATATTACCTTAGTCATTTCATGACTCCTCCTATGCATATGGCAGTATAGTATAGTATATGTGTATGTATACTTTGTCTTTATACTATCTCTTCCTTTTCCCTTTGTGCTATATTTTCCTTTTCCCTTTTTGCCTTTTTGAACATATCATTTTCCTTTTCCCCTTTTTTTGATAGTAAAGGCAAAGGTGTATACCTATAGCTTATCAAAAATATGAGAGTGAGAGGTCTTCATTTCCTCCATCATCTTCTCCCATTTCTCCTTTAAATTTTCAAGACTCATATGCTCTAATGTGATCCTGGCATGCATGTTGTAGATGTTGTCTACTACAGACATCTCAGGGGTTGCAATGAGTTGCCTTGCCAAACTTATGTGTTGTTGCAGAAGTGTGAGGTTTGGTAATAGTAGTGCCTGTATCTCGGTAACCTCCTCTCTAAATTGAGATCCTGCTTCCCACAGTTCTTGTCTTAACCTTTTGATTTCAATGATTTTCTCACAATGCAATTTGATTGCATTTCCATTTGTGGTCAGACTTTGTGCACTTGCATTCAGATCGGATTCGGTCTTTGCAATCTTGTCATTGTTATCCTTTGTAAATTTCTCTAGAGTGCATAGATTTTGGATTAAGGAAACAACTTTAGTAATGATTGGATATAATTCATTTGATAACTCTAAAAGCTTTACCTTATTTTTTGCCACTTCTTGGCTGATATTTTCTGTCAGTTTGTATTGAAACTTTTGTTTTGCTCATTCCTCAATCGCCTTTTCTACATCTACATTCTGTGTGGTGATGGCATCGGTGAGAATGACAAGTTGATCCAGAATGGGGGCATTGTGATCAACATCTATGCTGGGAACTATCTGACTTAAGATATCCCTTATGTTCTCCAATACTAAGGAGTCTCGGTGTTGCTTCTTAAGCTTTTCTTGCAACGCTTTCCTTTGACAGATTTCTCCATATTCTTGGAGTGATTCAAAATCTAATGTAGTTGGGTCACATTTTGGTATTTCTATGATCTCGTCAAGTGTGACTTCCAACTTGTTCTTCTTTTTCTTCTGTGATGCACCTGTATGTAAAACCAAAGCCAGCTTTTCTTCTTGGTCTGATGTGCTGGAGGAAGGCTTTTGTGGAGTTGTACCTTTGTCTTGTTGCTCAGTGTTTGCATGTCGGTTGTTTGAGGACGTCTCCTTATAAACCTTTGGTGTTTTTGTATCTTTTTCCTTTGGTGTCCTTCGGCATGGTATCAACTATCTTATCTTGCTCATCTTTTTTCTTTTTGCACTTCATCTGCATCTTTCACTTGTGCATCTTTTTCGGTGTTGTCTGCATCCTTTTGTTTTTCACCGATGACTACATGTTCATTGGCTATATCCTTATTTTCTTCAGATGTATCCTTTTTCTCATCATTACCCTTATCCTCAGGTATGCTTGCATTGGGCTCAGGGGTCTTCTCCTTTTGTGAGATTATATTGATTGCTTGAATCAATAAAGACATCTGGCCTGGTATGTGTACTTGTGCAACATCAACAGATGTATCTCGATCCTTAGGATGATTACATGTAATAGTAATATCTTCATCTTTATTTACCTCATTGTCACAATAGTAGAATTGGACAAAGAAGAATTGAACACAAAAGGCAACAAGGATATGGATGTTGTTGATGAAACATGGCCAGACAATATTGTGGACAATACTGTTATTGACATCTTCATCATTGATAGTGGTATGTTCAAGGATCTGTGTAGCCTGATCATCCTTGGTCTGTTGATTTTTGGTAAGAGCTATTTGTGGCTCGGGACTTGTATCCTTTTTAGGAATATCAAGTATATTTCTCCATTCAACCTCACTCTTCCTATCTAGTTCCAATAGATGTCCTTGAAGCACTTGGTAAGCTCTCAACTTCGGTGAGAACCTTTTGGAGTGATCCTTCATCATCTCTTTAATCTCCTCCATTTTTTATTCGGGAGGCATGACAGATACTAGGGCTCTTTCCCTTATCTCTTTTTCAGAGTGTAAGGCAAATTTCCATCTTGCCGATAATCTATCTTGAAGTTCTTTTGGCATTTTATCTGCCAATTGTATTGGGAGATATTTGAAGATACACATCATTTTGATAATTGCCTCTTCAATTTTATTTTGATCCAAGGGATCCAATGTCAGCCATTTCTTAATCTTTCTATCATTGATTGTTCCTGATTTGATAATTGAAGCACATACTTTATCAACAATTTCAGGAACCTTACTTTTTTCTATTTGGATAGATTCATCCTTTTTCATGTCCTCTATGTCCTCCTTAGTTCCGATGAACTTTCTTCTTTTTTTAGGACCCTTTTTATGTGTTTGAGGTTTCCTCTTATAGGTCCTTACTTGACCTTTCTTTATCGGTGAAGGACTTGCATCCTTTGCTGTCTGACTCCTTGTCCTGGATGCAACAGTGGTCCTAGGCATCTTAGCTAGTGGAGGTAGTGGTGTATCTGCCTCTGTAGACTCTGAGTCACTCTCCTTCACAGCTTCACTGACAGGTGACTATCCCTCAGTTTCTTCTATCTTTTCGGTTTCTTCTTCTATTACCGACAACCTTTTCTTCAAATTCTTGATCATCTTGTCTTTCTTCCTATCAATCTTCTTCACGACCAAGCCATTTTTAATCCTTTCTTTGGTTTCTTCATAAGTTACAAACTTAGGTTGTGTTTCAACATGTCCAATGGCTCATTTATCAATGCCTCAATTGCATTAGATGCTTGATCTATTTTCACCTCATAGTCAAGTGGAGATAGCCATGTTGTCCTCGGTACAACTGGCTTGATGTATGTATAGTCAGTGTCTACCATAAAACATATGTCAGTCTTGAACTTTTCAATTAACTATTATGGGATCCTTACTCTCTGTTGCATTCTATCTTTGAATCCAACAAAGTATTCAACTATGACTGACTCAAATTTATCTCCAAGTGATTTTATGAGCTCACTAATCTGCATAGTCATTGGTCTTGTTGTGTCCCATTGCACATTACCTATTGATGGGAAAGATTCTTGGAAATAGAAAAATATGCACATTATCATAGAACCAAACTTACATGAATTTTACTTTGCATTTCTTATTGTCTTCATGTTCTCTTCTAGTTGTCTGAGTAGCAGTTCTGACATGAGTAGCAGTTCTGACATATCCAACTGCAGTCCCTTCTTAACAATCTTGTAAGCAGTATCCACTGCTTCGGATGCAATGTTGTTCATCCTACTAGCCTGAAAGAACTTGTATCCTAAGACACATGCTCCAAATTTTAGTTCATCATCATTGATGGTGGATACTTTCAGTCCTCTTCCATCCCATGTCGCTCCAGTATTCTTCTCACATAACCGGTGATAGCATGTATTCCATCCCTGATTATCGGTTTAGACTCATCCAACCATAACTTTCAGTCATGTATCTTGCTTGGTACTAACTGAATCCATTTGGTCTTGAACTCCTTCAGGAACCATAGGGAATTTGTGATCCCTTTTACTTTGATGTGCTTGTGCTCATCCTTGATAGTGCCATCATTTTTACAAAGCTTCTTGAAAGTGTGTTATATAAACAGGTCTCCAATCTCTGTTATCTTGCAGTGAATATATGCTCGCATGTCTTCGACAAGCAAAACCCTAGCTGGTATTCTTGAGAATGCTCCAGCATTATCAGGTTGTGAAGCAACCTCTGGGCATATCTTATACTTAGGTTCCTCACATGTATTGTTATTGATAATATTGATCTTGTTCTTCTTAACATTCTTCAGCTTAGTTGTTCTTGATGTAGTTGCCATTGTTTCTAAAATTAGGGCTTTCCTGTAAATGATAAACAGAGTTCTTGGTTTATGCTGGTACTTACTTTTCACCTTTTTAGTTGTAAGTGATCTATTTGGAGTGTTGTGAATTGAGTTGGAGTCGCTCTGCAATGTTGTCGCTTCGTGCTCAATTTTCACTCTTGTCACTTCGCTCTGGTCGCTTGGTGAAGAATGAAACCCTTCCATCGTCTATTTATAGACTTTTCCCTAAGTTGAGTCATTAATTCTCAACCACTCCTCGATGTGTAAAGACGGAGTCGTCAGGTGATACACTAACTTCTCTTTCAGTGAAAATGCGATGCTCTGGGGCAGTCGTTTAACTTGTTTCAATCACCAACGGATTTCGGTGTATGGCGAAGACAACTTTGTAAACTCACATGATTACCGGTGGATCTCAGTTTACACTAGCAACTTTAGTTTTTATATGTTAATCGACGATTCTCAGTAAGTGTTGGCAACTTGGCTTTGTATGTATACTGATGCATTTCAGTATGTATTGACTGATGAAATTGTTTTCACAGAATTATAAAATATAACTTGGTGTAATGCAGTTCCATACTTACTTGTTCTGCTTAGGTGGGGGTGGTGATGTCACTAAATCCATTGGATAAGGTGTCACCAATTACATTGCTCGGTCCAGCTTCATCAATGTTTGTAGCTTTCCTCCACATTTTGTTTCTCATCTTCCTGATGTCTTCAATGGTGTTTCCATTGGCAAAGGTGTTGGTCTCTATCATTTGGCCTCTACAATCTTTCTTCAAATGACCAACTTAATGATAGTGTAAACATGCCATTCCGGGGTTAGTCCAGCCTCTAGACTTTCTTGTCCATTATCTCATACAGTTTGTAGCTATGTGACCAAATCTTCCACATGCTATATAATTTTCTTATGTATTGTAATCTTGTACATATTGGTTACCAACTCCCTTCAGTTGATAGGCATTTTCTTGACTTTTAGGATTCCATGCATGCTTTTTCTTTTTCCAGCATTCAAGAGTTGTGTGCCCATGCATTTTGCAAGTAGGACAGTATTTGTCCATGTAGGTTTCCTTCTTTGGTATTTTCACCTCAGATTTACATTCATATGCTTTATGTCCTTTCTTGTTGTATTTATAACAAATTCCTATGAATGAAGATGTGGATTTAGGAATACCTTTCATTTTTCTCCTACAAACATTTGATGTGTGGCCTTGCTTTCAATAGTGATTGCATGTTAGCTTTCTTGGTCTTGGGTTTGCATAGATATTCTTTGGATCAGCTTGATTGGGTGATTCTTCATTCTTGGTATAGCCTAGTCCAGTGTTTTTGTTGGCTCTCCTTTGTCCATAAAGAAAACCATCCATCATTTTATTGCTTTCTTCAGCTCTCTTGCTTATTTCATTATGTTGTTGCTGAATTCTTTCTTCTTGTTTTAACTTTTCATTTTCTTCCCTTAGCTCACTGCTAGCTTCTATTCTTTCAATGAGTTCTGTATTCATTATGTTTTCCTCTTGACTCATAAGAATAATCTGATTTATAATCTCATGATGATGTTTTGTAAGTCTTTATATTTCTGACTCTTTCTCTTGTAGCTTTTTAGTAATCTTCCTCCTATCATCAATAACTACTATTCTCTCTTGCTCAGTTTATCTAGCATTGTTCATGACATCAATCATTTTTACCATATGTGTCTCTTGACCAATTTGCAAAGATTTTACTTGTCTAGCCAGATGTTGATTGATTTCATTTAGACTTGTGATGCTTTCTTCTGATGTGTCTGATGCTTTGCTAGTTGTAGATCCTGAAGATTCAAATAGATCTGGTATCTCTTCTTCATGGTAGTTTGTTTCATTGCAACGAGATGCCATAATCTTTCTTTCATCTAGTAGCTGTCTCATCTTGATTCTAGCTTCTTTATACTGCTCATAGAAGATCTGAATTTCTAGCTTTTGATTCTCAATACTCTTGTTAAGTCTGTACTTCTCTATTGTTTGATTTTTTCTCTTAAGTCTTTAAACTTTCCAAATAAGAGATCTAGCTCTGATACCAATTGTTGGAAATAATGGGAATTGTGTACTGAGAGGGGAGGGGTGAATCAGTACCTCTAAAACTTTTATCTCTTTTAACCTTTTTCCATTGTGTAATCAATTGTATAACCAACCATGTGTTCTATACTATCTTTGTGTAAGATATATCAATTCATAATCTTTAACAAACATGTAAACATTCATCGAAACATTTATGAAAGTAATTGACACATAACACAAGACATGGTAACACAAAAAAACCCTGTTAGAAGGTAAAAACTATGGTGGGGATGACACCCACAAAAACTTCACTATCTGCAGATTGGAAGGGGCCGGTTAAGGCTTACAATTTGATCACTTCTGATGATCTACCCTGTTAGGAGTATTATGTGGAGACTAGTTAAGGTCTACTCTGTTAAGAGATTTTGCAACACTATTTAGTGTGCACTCAGTTAAGATATTTACAATAGGATTATCAAATCCACCTTTCTTGAAAGGGTTTCTTCTATTTGCTACACTTGTTAGAATGCAAACAAAAATAGTCATTGATCTGAGCCTATGCAATCTAACAATTGTTGATTATAGATCCATTACAAATTACATGTATAAATGTATCACCTAATGCGATTGATTAATACCTCTGTTGCTCGGTAGCCTCTGTTCTTGGTTCTTGATAACCAATTTCATCTTTTGTTGTTCTGCTTCTTAAAACTCTCAATCTGATCCATAGATGTGCTCGCAGGCTGCATTCATCCTCTCATTCATTTAATGAATGATTACAACATTTATTTATAACAATAGATTGACCTAATTAAGTTTCACGTATTACAACTTAACTCCATGATCAAAGGTTTGCAACTTGACCTTGATCTCCTAGTATGCATGTTTTTAATCAGTTAGACTAATTAAAACAATTATAATGATGTTTCATGTTCCTCAAGAAATGGATTTAAAAACAAATCAAAACTCTATAAATAGAATATAACTATTTTATCTGACGTGGAAGTCAGATCCACTTTTCCCGAGATATAACTGACTTTCAGTGTCTGATGCTTGGTTTGGTCTGAAATTAGTTAGACTATCTTTCGACAATCCTTTGTTGAACTATCTGTCGGGTTCTTCTACTGTCTGTTCTCTCAGTTTGCACTATACTCTACTCGTCAGGTTCCACTGCCGGTTTACTCCTGTCGGGTTCCACTTTATCATCTTCGGGTTGTACTTTTGGTTTACACTTCAAAATTGTGTCGTCGGGTTTCCCTTTAATTAGCAATTTTGGTTTAAACTGAAAACCTGACTCTCAGTGTAGTGTAATCGATGGTTTATTACAACTATTTTCTCTTTGTACACTAATGACAAAACTTTATGTCATCACTACTTTCCTTCTTGACTCAAGTTCCAAAGTGAATATTTTGCCTACTTACAACATGCTGCTAGTTTTAGTTATGAATATGCTATTAGACCATGTGTTGTTAGTTGTTGCTTATAATATTCTACTTTTCTTTGGTAATAGTTTTTTACATCGATCTTCTTTTAGTGTGTTGTTAGTTGTCGTATGTCCTTGGGTTGTGGTTTTGTAAGGGAAAAAACCAATGAATTTTTGTTGATTAATATAAAAAGAAACTAGTGAAAAAGGCTGGGACTCGCCTAAAAAAAAGAGTGGGAGACAACAATTTAAAATTTTAGAATTTTTCAGTTAATTTTGAGGCCCTTGATATTAATCATTAGCACCGCATAAATAGCCATGAAATTGTAGAATTCAAGGTAAAGATGGATTGTAAGAACATGTATCCAAGCATGGATGGAATAAACAATGAATAATAAATATAAAGAAATGTATGTAATTGGATATATAT
>MU223935.1:3992148-4011679 GCA_018584345.1 Thuja plicata | reverse complement strand
TTTTATTGTGAGGAAGTAGTAGTAAACTCAGTGTTCAAACACTACATTATGAAACCCATTTTTTTTTTTGAACTTGTGAGTCATTCATTGTTTTTTTTCAATAAAAAGACACCAAATTCCACTCAAAATTTAGAACTTGTAAAACTAATCTAAACAACGGAATACTTCAAATTGCCCATGGAATGCAAAAAAATTAAAAAATAAGCGCAGCCTACGCTCAATGCGCTAAAGACAAAAAAATGTCAATTTTTTTTTTCCGTAATTCATGAAAACACATCAAGTTTTTGATAATTTTTTTCTGATTTTCAACCACAAAATATGTAGATCATAAAGATCAGATGCTGAAAATTTTGTGAAAATCCATAATGTTTTCAAATTTTTCAAGTTTGATCAATAGTACATTATGTTTAGCCTCGTCCCCAAAATTATACACACCAAACTCCAAGAATTGTGGTTCTCTTTAATGATGACCATTTCTGTGGTACGTTCTGTGGTTCTCTTTAATGATGACCATTTCTGTGGTACGTTCAGAAGTCAATTTGTACGAATAATCGCATATCATGCCTTCCAAGCTAAGTTTGGAATAGTTTTGGTGGTCTGAACACTCGTCTAAGACTCTGGACTTGCCACAGATTCTCAATTTCGTCATCATAGAACTTGTAAACGAGGACCCACGCGTCCGGTTACTACCGAGTAATCCTCTGATTATTACCGAGTAATCTTCTTGTCATGACCGGGTAATCTTCTGGTTACGCGTCGGGTTACTACGAATAATATTCTCATTATTACTGAGTAATCTTCTTCCTTTGACCGGGCAATCTTCTGGTTTTCGTGGAAAATGGTATTGAAAAACACAACAGTCTGGCGGACAGGGAGCGAAACGCACTCGGCCAGTTTAATCTGACTTGGAATATTTTTATCTTTAATCATTGTTATTATTATTATTATTATTTTTATAGAATGTATACGTTGGTAAAGCGGGAGGACATTTATATAGCTGTCAATGTAAAGACAGAAAAACATATCTCCCTCTCCTTTTTAAAATCTGGATATCAATATCACTAGTAGTCCTTTTTTTCTCTTGATATGTCCGTTTCTTCGTTTGAACTTTGAAATGACAAGAGCTAAAGGGCGAGATCGTACCATGTAAGACGCATTTTAATGTATTCATCAAAGAATTAGAGATGCGTATATATGGTTTTCTGTATATGTGAGAAACCATTTTTAAACTTTTAAAAGTTCATTATCATTTTAGTTGATAATGTGATGGTGAAATTAGTATTTTTTATATTATTTTTTAATTTAGCTTTTTGTTTATTGCGATTGGATGCTTTAAATGTACTAATATGTCGACAAATGGCATATTCTTGTGTTAAGTTTAACTCATAACTTAATTCTTAAATATACTTATCCTACTTTTGTTTATGATTATATCCACATATTCATCCTTATCTATTTACATTTGTAGTTTCTTCAACACATTTGCTCCATGTCTTGAAATAAATGTTTTATCATTAAGGTTCATTTGTACATGACATGGAATTGGCTTTATTAAGTTGTGGCATTGCCAAAACAAATGTAAAATTTAAATATTCAAACTTTCCTCCTTTCTACTAGTCAATGTGAACTAACTCACTAAAGGTTTATGTGACATGTTCCCATGTTTTGACATTTGAAGATATTTAATGTGTTGTTAATAAAGATGCCAGAATGGTAAAAAAATAAGATGCAATTACAACAAGAATCATTAAAACATGTGCTAATTTTCTAAATGACAAAGAACCAAATCCACAACTTCTAAATATAAAACACATGCATGTTGGTCAATGATGTCTTCAATATCACATCATTATTAATCTAGCATGTCAAGGAAATTGACCTAAGAGAACACGATCACATATCAATTCAACTTGATACCCCCAAAGGTGTCCCTAAACAACAACTTGACAATTTAGATATCAAGAAAGGGAAAATGGGTAAATATATTGAATTATATTGCAATAAATTAGTTATATGTCAAATTAATATTGATGACATGGTACTCAAATATAAACCAAATAGATTTTTGGGTCATTTCAAAAATTGAGACAGTCGATATATCTAGGGCATATATTTTTATACAATGATTGAACTATACATGACATTAACCTTATTTCCACATCATCAATTCTAGAGGTAAGTACCCTTATCCAATGCATTTAACTTTACAATGTTTATTACAATTTATAAATTATACTAATTTAATGTACGCTAATGTGTTCTTGTCAATTGTATTTGTTAAACTAGCACTTGCACCCAAAGGAGGTGTAAGGGATATGCCGATAGGTGTTTGGTTCGGCAACATAACTGAAGCTTTACATAATAAAAAGAAGTGTATAAAAGTGTAAGTCTACAAATATGTATCATTGTAGAAAGCACTATTGTACATAATAGCATCCATTTTGGATGAATTAAAGTTATAGTAACTTGTCCTTTGGTACTTTTCATAGGTCCTCCTAAAAAAGCATAGCATTCAAATACATGGAAACACATAAAAATGTAGTATTTGTAACTCTAAATCTTACCTGAAATTCAGGTTTCGTGTCACTTGTGATTGTTTCAAACATAGTAGCAAAAACAATTCTTGGGAATTACTTGGCAAATCAAAAGTTAAAGAGTTTTAAAAAAAAATTCAATTAGTTGGGATTTTATCATTAAAAAAATATAATTGTAACGATAAAGTAAAATGTTCTAATAAAGCTATCAAGAGAATATCTAATTTGTCTACTAATGGGAGTATCCTAAGGAAAGAGGAAGATATTAGAAAAGAGAAACTCGGTTACTTTTCTTCTCTTTTGACCAAAGAAGATAATTTGGTTATTTCTAATTAGGAAGAAATTTTAACTGCTATCCCTCAGCTGGTTGATGCTAGAACCAAAAAACTTCTTGAGGCAATCCCCTCAGATATGGAGATAAAAACTGCTGTGTTTTCTTTTGAAGGGGAGAAGTCACCTAGTCCTAATGGTTTTCCCATGTTCTTCTTCCAGCAGTACTTGGAAATTCTGGGGAAGGAAGTTACGACAACGGTTATAGAGTTCTTTGGTACTAAAAATCTCCTCAAGGAAATGAATGCTACTTTTCTTGTGTTGATTCCTAAAAATCCTGGAGCCAATACAGTTGACGCCTTTAGACCCATCAGTCTCTGCAATTCTCTCTATAAGATCATATCTAAAGTCCTCATGTCAAGAATGCTGTCAATTTTGCCTTTGATCATCTCCCCTCAGCAAAATGGTTTTGTCCCAGGGAGACAGATCTTGGATTCCATCATTGTTGCTCATGAAAATATCCACTCTTTCGAAGAAACAAAAAAGCAAGGCTTCCTGATGAAGCTGGATTTGTCCAAAGCGTATGACAGGGTGGAATGGCAGTTCTTACAGAAAGTTCTCCAGTCTTTTGGTTTTGATACTAGGGTCATTAAACTCATCATGCAACTGGTGACTACTGTTTCTTCTTTAGTCATTGTTAATGGAGGTTCTAACCTACTAGAGGCCTCAGGCAAGGTGACCCAATTTCACCCATTCTATTTTCTATCCTTGCGGAATGCCTTGGGAGGTTCATTAATAAGCTTGTAGGAGAAGGTCGTATCATTGGTCTCCAGCCCTCCTCTACTAGTACTATCTTTTCCCATGAAAAATTTGTGGATGATACTCTCATTATGGGAGAAGCAACGGTCAAAGAAGATACAAATCTAAAGATAGCTCTTACTTCTTATACTTCCATGATGGGTCAACTCATTAACTGGTCTAAAAGCTCTATATTTTCATCAATACCCCTGAAGAAAGACAAAGAAAAATATCAATAATTTTAGGGTGCACTATTGGTACTCTCCCTTCCTCTTACTTGGGATCCAAACTGAAGGAATGTTGAAAGAAACTCAGCAACAGACAAATTGGAACAAACTATTTTTGGTTGATGCAAGATTTCCAAGATCCCAAGATGCTCCTGCATTAAGATCCCATTCATCAATCAAGTACAATAGATGGAGAGTAGTTCAAGGCTTCAAGAGATAGAATAATTTTAGTATCACTTCATTATGTGTTTGACGAATTTGACCTATTGGTCAACTATTTTATCTATCATTTGATGTTTTTTAGTTGTTGGTCGAAAATGATGTATGATTATGATGTAGTACATCTTGATTGATAAAAAATATATAAGTTTTAATTGATGCAGTTTCATAGCTTATTTTGACTATGTGAATTCATGTGTTATTTTTAAAATTGATTCTTATGTGGAATTGTAGTCCTTAAAAATGTTGAAACACTTATAACAAATATTTGAATGTTAAGATGTTAGGGGACTCTTGTGCGGTGTGTAGGCGTGTGTTCATGCAACATGCTAGTGTCTAGATAAAATCATGGTAAAAAATGATAGGAAATAAGAGAGACACACAATTAATGCAAAAGTGACATTGATAGGTAGTTGCTAAAAAGACCCTGAGCATCTTAAGATGGAAAAGGCTGATGCAAGAGTTAAAATGGACCTACTCAAATGCTAGGGGAATGGACACCAAAGTGACTACACAAGTGTAGGCAAACTTGCAAAGGGGTATGCTATTTTTGACTCTACACTTGTCATGTTGTCCAAACCTCATCTCAAAAGGATATTATTCTTAAAGAAATTAATATATAATAATAATTATACTTCAAATAATACATCTATCAAATATATGAAAATCCAATACAAATTACAATGCACATAAATAACTAAAATCCATCAAAATTACTACGAAAAAAAATGATAATAAATAAAAACAAAAAAAATAAATATTGATAAAAAATGGAGGCAGTGAATACATCAATGAAGAATTGAAATTACATGAAAGAAGTTTGGGGGAAGGAGAGGGGTGATCTGCAAATCATAGGAGGAATGATATCCATCTACTATTTCTTTTTTGGAAGTGATAATGGTAGGTGCAGGTTATGGACATCAAAAGTGTAGTGGATAGAGAAATTTATTTAGATGGGAACTTGGAGGAACTACATAAATAAGGGGGAAAACTAGCTCCATAGATTAGATGATATTGTTGTTGAGAATGACCTTGTTAACACCTACAAGCTAGGAGACTACTTTAGTAGTGGGAATATACAAGGTATTCCTTTCATAGAGCACATGGGTAATGTCAATAAGGTGGTGAAGAGTGATTACAAAGGAGGAGTGATTAAGTTGGAGAATTCCAATTTTGATTTTTTCCATTTCCACTTGTGATTATATTTTGGTGGATTCATATGACATGGTGCAACCATTTTCGATGCCTCTGGCCCTCGTTAGAGTCTGTTACTTCAATGTTTGATAATATTTATAAATGGATTGCATTTGCAACAAGCTAATGCATACTTATATGGTTATGGGAGGATATGAATGATGGAAAAACCCATGTTTCATCTTTTTTTTGGATCCATTTTAAAGAGTTTGGTGGATTGAGTATTTTTTATTAGTTTATGATATTTTTCTAGAGATTTTTTTGAAGTATTCTGGTGCAATGAGTAAGTGGTTTTGTCACCATTCTTTATATAGTTTTGGGTTTGAATGAGTTTGAATCATTATGTCTGTTATAATGATTTTTACATTGACATAAGAAATATTGTTCTAGGAAATAACTTTGCATGTATTTCTAGACTTGGTTTTAAAAAATTGATGTTTAAATTGCTATATTATGAAATAGAGATCTTGCATTATAGGCCTTTAAAAATTTAGAAAATAAGTTTGTACAATAAGTCAATAATAAATACGTAACCTACAAGTGATTTTTTTGTTTGATAGTATGATGATTCATATGGTAGATGTAAAGAACAAATACTCAAGAAATAATATAAACATTGTAAAGCCAATCAACCATAAGGTGTTAGTTACATGAATATTTAATTATTTTTTCTTGTGATCTATTCCAAAGGTTGTATAAATGCATTAAATGTTTGAATGTCATATTTATTCCTATAAGAATGAACCTATACTTTGGAAAATTGACAACTTGCATTCACATAAGAATGAAGATGGCAAATAGACACTACATTGAATGCAAATCATTGAACTAAGTCAGGACATCAGAAAACTCTGAAGCATGATAACTGTTTGACAAAATTCCTGAAAAAATTAAACATGAAAAAGTGAAAAGGGAGTGCGAAAAATTATATCAGAATAGGGGTGGCATCTTACATTATTTTGTAAGAGCATCTTACATTATTTTGTAAGACTTCTTATGTTCCAAATAGATTTTATGCTACCTTGTCGATGCTTATTGTTTATATTCAATTGAGGAGGTCATAATATAATATGATAATGATACTTGATATTACTGAATCATATGTAGTAAGGCATCACTTGGGGCCATCTAAGGACTTTGCATAGTTGTGCACTGTGACAATATTTTGATAAGCTTTCATTAGGTTCTAATAGGTCTAGATTTATTTTATATTAATTATGTTGTTATGTAGAATTTTTTTTGTATGGATTTGATTTTGACAATGTTAGTAAGAGTTAGCATTAGTTTTTGATAGTTTATGTTATATTGGCAAGATTACTTTTGGAACACATTGTTTCTTTTTTGTATTAATGTTTCAGATTGTACTCAACTCTGCTCTTCTTCTTTTTGGTGATGGATTGTTGCGTGCGATCTGAAATGTTGACATAAAAAGTGACATATTTTATTCCAAAAGCACTCTTGTAAATGATAGTAAGAGTTGATACATAATTGAGTAGTAATAAAACTTGAATTTCATTTCATAGACTTGATACAAAGTGGGATTTAATGTTCGTTGAGATAAATGTACATACATATTCAACCTTGTATCTTATTAGTATTAGCATGATATGATATAGATAAGCACTATATATGATGACATTAATAAATGTAACATTTCATATCTAGTGGGGAATCTTTTATGGGTTTTAAAGAACTATGCTATCTTAGTATTCATCATAATGAGTCTATGCGAAGAAATGAATCAATCATTTTTGTAGCTTTGTAAGTATTAATAGTTATATGATAATGGTCACAATATGACTGTGTGAACAAATGAAATTTATTGCTAGTAGGTAATTATTCTAGCCTTTGTTTTTTCAAGTTAAGTTTGTAAGGTTATAGCATCTTTACATTGAATGATAAATTGAGATCTTAGCACGCCTTTTGTTGGAATTTTTTTAGTAGAGGTTTGTTATATTGTGAATTTAATTTGGTTTACTTGTCTAAAATTAACTATTACTAATCAAGATTTTCCATTGCAAGAACCTTATGGGGTACACAATATAGTAATCCAAAAATTTGGAGATTTGTTATTGATTAATAAAAAATTAACTTAAGACTTAGGTTTGGAATAGCTATAAGTAAATAGTAATTTGTTACGTAACTTGGTCTTAATCTCTTCTATAGTATTTCTTTTAGATAATAGAAAATGTTAAGAAGTTTTACTAGAATTAATTCATAATAAAAATCACTTATTTAAAAATTATTACTTCCTTAATCTCTTTTTACTTAGATTCTTCATCTTTTCATTCTACAAAATCTTCTATTCTTCATGGTTTTGGAATACCATCAAATGAGTGGGTTTATTTGGTAAATTTGACCCTAAACTTCCACTAAGCAACAATTTTATCATTTATCTTAGCCCATTTCTTCAAGTGTTTTTCTTATATTTCTACTTTAATTGGTTATCTGATTTTATCCTTGCCCCTTCTTTTTTTTAAAATTAGTCTACAAATGTTCCCACCATAAAGATGCATGTCCTCTCAACTTTGTGCAAGCATATTTCACCTTCTTATCTTCATCGGTACCTTCATAATTAAAGTACTTCTCCATCTTTGTGGTCCAATCAAGTAATTCATTGGAATCCTAGTTACCATGATAATTAGGTGGATTGAAATATGGTCTCACATTAACTCTAGTTAGGGATTTTATGAATGTATCATCTCCTTTTTCAAGTTCAGGTTTAGGGTTCTCTTCATCTCCTTCGGCTAACTCTTTATTCGTTTCTTCTTCTTCATCACTTACATCTTCAACATGTTGACCTCTTCTCTAGGCCATTTCAACAACATCTAATCTAGTTGCAATCTATCTTAACATATCCAACACAAATGGATCTACATCTCTCCTTCCACCTTTAGCATTTACTCTTCGAGCTATCCTCGCACAAGTCTTCTGCAATTGCGGGTCATATTCTCACTCTTTCTCCCCACAACAAATCAACTCAAGACTTTGCAAGCTCATGAACCTCGATCTATAGTAACATAATAAAAAACTAGCTTTGATACCACTTGGTGTAGCCAAGGACATGAGGAATCTCAAAGAAGTCAGTCCAATCCTTGTAGCAAGAGTCACACAATAGAAACAACACAAATTATGGAGAGATATGCAAGATCTACTTTATTAATATTCAGAAATCAAGTACAATGGATCTGCAACATGCAGTCTTACATTCCAGGCATAAATGCCTGATTATGAATATAAATCCTTACAGATCTCCAAACTTCCAACTATAGATAGATAATCTTATGAGAGCTACCCCCTTAGGAACAATTTCATAAGCTTATAAAGCCTTCACAAGCATTAGGTCAACCTAGAGATATTACATTTCCCAAAGAGAAGAAAATGTATTACAAAATATAGGTCAAGACCCAAATCATAAGATCTCCCTTAAATGAAAGAAAAATGAATCATGATCCCTCAAGTAGGTTGGCCACAAATGTAACAATATTGATAAATGAGCCGTGAAGCTTGATCGATCAAAAAATCCTTCGCAAGATCAAAAAACACAAACTGGTCGTGAAACGTGAAGAACAATTAAGTTCTACCAAGAATTTGTAAGATCTCGTACACAAAGTAAATTGAGATGCGAACCTAGAAGAAGGTTCAACATGATGCAAGGAACACATTGTAAGGTGCACAACTAAAAAAGATCCAAACTGAAGGAATGCTGAAAGAAACTCAACAACAAAAAAATTGGAACAAACTAATTTTGGTTGATGCAATATTTCCAAGATCCCAAGATGCTCCTACGTTAAGATCCCATTCATAAATCAAGTACAATAGATGGAGAGTAGTTCAAGGCTTCAAGAGATAGAATAATTTTAGTATCACTTCATTATGTGTTTGATGAATTTGACCTATTGGTCAACTATTTTATCTATCATTTGATGTTTTTGAGTTGTTGGTCGAAAATGATGTATGATTATGATGTAGTACCTCTTGAATGAGAAAAAACTATATAAGTTTTAATTGATGCAGTTTCATAGCTTATTTTGACTATGTGAATTTACATGTTATTTTAAAAATTGATTCTTATGTGGAATTGTAGTCCTTACAAATGTTGAAACACTTATAACATATATTTGAATGTTAAGATGTCAGGGGAAGCATGTGTAGTGTGTAGGAATGTATTCATGCGACATGCTAGTGTCCAGATAAAATCATGGTAAAAAATGATACAAAATAAGAGAGACACACAATTAATGCAAAAGTGACATTGATAGGTGTACGCAATGGATCAAAATCTGTAACACTCTCGATTTAACGAGGGGTTAGTAGCATTGATTTGCAATGGGGGAAATCGATAAGAAACAAGCTACTAAAAAGGAAACTATGAATAAATAAAATGTAAAGGCAAATAAGAGAAAGAAAATGAATGCAAACCCAATCGATTGAAGCTTCTATTGTCTTTCTCTACTCCTTCCAAAATGATGTTTGTTATGCTCAGTATTGGTGTGGGCAACGTCTATGCCTTGGGAGCGTCGAGAATTTGATATTGAATGTGTGTGTGATCGCAAGATGGCTTGATGCTTGAACCAAATCTGACAGAGTAATGGTTCATGTGGGCTTGAAATCCTCGATCCTTCAAATGGTTATGAAGGGTCTGTTATATAGGAATTGAGAATGATATGAACGGTTGAGATCAAAGGGAACTGGAGAAGCCATCAGTAAACTCTACCTCTTCAACTGAGAGAGAGGAGATAGAGTTTGGTTAACTGAAGAGCTAATTTTGAGTTACCTTTTACAACTGAAGAGGTGGGTGGATAAACCCATGTGAACTAAAGAGGTGGGTGGAGTAACCCATGTGATCTAATTAAAGTTATCTCTTTGAAGATAAATGGATATTTAACTCATTTTTGAATTTAAAGTTTTCACATGTGAGATAATTGAATTCTTTTTTATTTAGAATTGCATTATTTGAATGAAATTAAATTAATTTAATTGGAAGAGTTTAATTAGTAAGTTTAAATACTTCAATTTAAACTTTAGGAAATTGAATTGAATTAATTAATTAATGGAAATTAATCAATTAAGGTTAATTAAATAAATAAAATTAATTATTTAATTAATTTTAGGAATTTGATTAGATGATTTGGGGAATGAATTTAGAAGAAAATAGATGACTAATTAATGATTAAATAACCATTAATTAATAGATAAAAATTAGTATTTTTAATGTAAGGTCGTAAGTATGTCCATTTTAGGGTGTTTACATTTGCCCCTCTTTGATACAATGTGATTCATCATGTTGTGTCAAAGAATTTTTAGATTTGATCCTGCCCTAGCTTGCCTCAGTGACAACAGGTGGACTATATGCCCCCTCAACAAATTAAGCATAGAAAATGCGTCAAATGAGCATTAATTTGTTGAAAATGTGAATCATTATATAATGATGACGATGAATGCATTCCTATGTTAGTTATGATGTTATTGATGATGGATGCATTGATTATATGATCTACTATGCACATGTTTTGGATTTTTCTTATGCAATAAATGAATGCAATCTACTATGCACAAAATATCTGAGTAATTGCGTGTTAGTTAGAAGAAAGTTAAATGGAATCGTTTCTCTGGGATGGATTGATAGATATTAATTGATAGAAAGGATTGTTGATGATTGATAGATATGAATTGATAGAATGGATGGGTGTCCCAAGTCACTGCCGCATTTCCAATTTTGTTCATCATTGCATCTTTTTATGAAATTTCGAAGAGCATCCAATGCACTTGCTCATCTGGATACCGCTATGACCTCTTGTTAACCAGAAGGAGTAGAGAGATTGAATAGAAAGAGAACCTAGTGCACCCAGATATTTACCATCTAGATACAACTATGATCTCTGATTTTGAAAAGAAAGAGAGCCAAAAGCACCTTGATTGACCATCTGGATATCGCTTTTCTCTCTGAACAATTTGAAAAAGAAATAAAAACAAGATAGAATTCCAATGCACCCAGATCTCAGACCATCTGGATACCGCTATGAACTCTTGATTTTGAAAAGAAAGACAAAAACCCAAGATAGAAATCCAATGCACCAAGATCTCAGACCATCTGGATACCGCTATGATTCTATGATAACCGGAAGGAGTAGAGAGATTGAATAGAAAGAGAACCTAGTGCACCCAGGTATTAACCATCTAGATACAACTATGATCTCTGATTTTGAAAAGAAAGAGAGCCAAAAGCACCCAGATATTGACCATCTAGGTACCGCTTTTCTCTCTAAACAATCAGAAAAATAAATATAACCAAGATAGAATTCCAATGCACCCAGATCTCAGACCATCTGGATATCGCTATGAACTCTTGCTTTTGAAAAGAAAGACAAAAAACCAAGATAGAAATCCAATGCACCCAGATCTCAGACCATCTGGATACCGCTATGATTCTATTGGTAATAAAAAAGTAGATAACAAAGAGGGAATGTCCAATTCTTTCCTAGGGTTAAGCTTAGATCGTGGAACTGCGTGGCTGCCAGATAAGTGACAGTGCCGACCGCATTTATCCTAAATCATCACGACCCTCAGAATCAAATTGAAACATTCTACAAATAATAATCAAAGATAATAAGTCATGATCCATCATAGCTACTCTCCTCACTTGGTGGATTCTGGAGTAGCGTAAGAACATAACCGCGAAATATAGACTGACATCTGACTGATGACTGACCTAGTCAACATTTTGATTGTTCCTTGATTCATTTTGATTCTCTTGATTGGCTTGACTCTCTTGATAGGCTTGATTGTCTAATTGTGTCTAGTTTTAGGAATAGATGACTCATATAAGACTGATTTGTCTAGTTTTGAGTGTATCCTTCACTGTGTAAGACGTGTGATTTGATTGATTGATTGGATTTTGACCATTTTTGGTAGCTAATCAAGATGTGTCAGATGGGCCCAATGCTGATTTGCAAAGCTCTTGGTTTTGACATTTGATTGACTTGGCTTGATCGCTCTTTGCTTTGTTGATAATCGAGTTGGTTTTATTGCTTTGGATTTTGTAATTTTTTGATTATTTTTTATGAAGATTGATTTTTTCAGGACATTTTGATCTTTTTAGGATTTTGATGAGTTTTTCTGATTTTTAGAGATTTTTTCAGGACATTTTAGAATCACCCCCTAGTTTGGTGGACCAGTACTAACCATGGATAAGTGTTGGTGCTCAGAGGGGATTGTGCTTCTGGATATAGCTTAGGTAGTCAGTCTTGCATTCGAAGTTTTCTCAAGCTTTGATCTTTGTTTTCATTGATGGTGAAGCTGGATTTGAACACTTGGCGCCTGTTTTCCAGGGTTTCACCAATGTACCTACTCAATAGTGCCTGTTTGTCAGGTTTTCACTGAGGAGCAATTTTGTTTCTCTTTACTTTTTTTCTTTTTTAAATTTTTGTTGCCAAGAAACCTGTTTGCCAGGTTTTCACTAAGGTAGCCTTTTGTATTTTTTGATTTTTTTAGTTTTTTCTGGATATGTAGATAGTTGCCTTAACCATTGAGACCTCAAGCGTAGAACCTCTTGAGGTGCATGCTATTTATGTATCCATGGACCTAATCTCGTTATGGTGTTGCTATTTTGTATGCCCCACTCTGGGTAGAGTTGACAATGACATATGGTCCTAGCCAGTTAGGCTTGAACTTTCTTGGTTTCACTCGCTCTACTTGGTTCTTTTGATTTTCCATGAGGACGAGGTCTCCTACCTCAAAGGTTTGTGGCCTCACCTTCTTATGATAGTTCCTTCTAAGGTGATTCTGATAGCCTTGTAAGTGGTTGAATGCATTTTGTCTTCTTTCATCTAGTAGTTCTAGTTCACTGAGCCTTGATACTCTGTAGTCTTCATCTGAAATCAGGTTCTTCAATGATATTATCAGGGATGGTATTTCTACTTTGAGGGGTAGGAATACCTGTAATCCATATACTAGTGAGAAAGGAGTATCTCCTGTAGGTGTTCTCATGCTAGTTATGTATGCCCATAATGTGGGAATAAGCTGTAAATGCTAGTCTCGACCTGATTTGTTAACTATTTTCTTCAAGATTTTCAAAATGGTTTTGTTTGTCGCTTCATCTTGGCTATTCCCGTGACAATAATAGAATGAAGAGAAACCTTGTTTGATTTGGAACTATTCATAGAGATCTTCAACATCTTTGTTTTGGAAAGGTGTACCATGATCCGTTAGGATGGTTTGAGGAATTCGATACCGACGGATGATGTTGTTGAGTATGAACATTGAGATCTTCTTTCCTGTTATGTAGGTGATGGGAATTTCTTCCACCCATTTAGTGAAGTACTCTATTGCTTCTATGATGTATTTATGTCCATTAGCTGAAGATGGTGTAATCTTGCCCACTAGGTCAAATCCCCACATAGAAAAAGGTAATGGTGAAGTGATAGGATTTAGTTCTTGGGCTGGTGCATGGACGAGGTCTCCATGAATCTGACATTGCCTACACCTTTGTACATACTTGTTTGCATCTGTCTCTACTATGGGCTAGTAGTATCCCATGCGAATGATCTTCTTAGCTAAGATGTTGCCACCTCCAAGGGTTCCAAAAATTCCTTCATGTACCTCGTACATAGCTCTCTGGGATTCCGTGGAAGTGAGACATCATAATAGCATTCTATCTAGACTTCATCTATATAGAGTAGTTGCGAGAATGGTGTACCTAGAGGCTTGGCGGATGAGGTAATTTTTTTGGTTCCTAGACAAGTCGGGAGGTAAGACACTACTTTGGAGGTAATTATACACGTCATGGTACCACGGGGTTTCAGGACCAACAAGGACATACACTGATTCTATGATTGGTGCTTGATGTGATGGCATCATGAGCTGCTCCACTAGAAACTAGAATTTGGTTTCATTTCCTGGCATATCGATCAAGGATGCTATGGTAGCCATCGCGTCTGTAGCTTTGTTTTGAGCTCTTGGTACTTGCTAAAAAAATATTTATTGGAATTTAGTGCGCAACCTGTTCATCTATTCTCTGTATGGTATTAGCTTCTCATCTTTTGTCATATAGTCATTATTGACTTGGATAATGACCAATTGTGAATCTCCGTAGACCTTAAGGTTATTGATTCTCCATTGTATTGTTGTCTTTACTCTGATGACTAGAGCTTCATATTCAACTATGTTGTTTGTGCATGGGAAGTTGAGTCTGAAAGATTTGGGAATCACATCATTGTTTGGAGTGATGAGTACTATCCCTTCTCCTACACCATGGTTCATGCATGACCCATCAAAGTATAGTTGCCATACCTCTATTGCCGATTGGAGTGTAAGGATAGAATCATCTGGAAAGTCAGATATGATAGGCTGATGATCCTGAATAGGTGACTCTGCTAGTTGATCCACAATCACTTTCCCTTTGATGGCTTTTATGTCTATGTATTCTATGTAGACTTTTCTAGTCGTCCAGTGAGTGATTCTTTTCTTAGTAGATACTTGAGGGGATCAATGTGTGCTATCAACTTTGTTTGTTGGCTTAACATGAAATTCCTTAGCTTCTGGGAAGCAAAGACAACTGCTAGGCATGATTTTTCAATTGGTGTATAGTTGAGCTCATAGCCTACCAATGTTCTGTTGAGATAGTAGATAGCTCTCTCCTTGCCTGTGTCATCATGTTGTGCTAAGAGTACGCCTAATGCTGATTTGGTTGTCGAGATATATAGAAGCAAAGGTCTACCTTGGATGGGTGGCACCAATATGGGAGACTTGAGTAGATAGTCCTTGAATATTTGGAATGCTTGTTCACATTGTTCTGTCCATATGAATGTTATGTCCTTGTGTAGTTGATATTAGAATGGCTTTCACTTGTCTGCTAGTTAGGCTATGAAGCGCCTGATAGATTGGAGCCTGCCTTGTAACCCCCTGAGTTGCCTTAGGTTGGTCGGTGGTGGCATGTCTAGGATTGCTTTGAATTTCTCTAGGTCTACCTCTATGCCTTGATGTGACACTATGAATCCCAATAGCTTCCTTGCAGTGACCCCGAATGCACATTTCTTTGGGTTTAAACAGACCTTGTATTCTTGCATTCTATCAAATATAGGTCCCAATACTTGTAGATGATCCTTTCTAAGCATTGACTTGGCAAGTATGTCATCAACATAGTCCTCCATTGTCTCGTGGATGAGATCATGAGAGATGGTTGTCATGGCCCTTTGATATGTTGCTCTGACATTTTTTAGACCAAATGGCATGACATTCCAATAGTAGGTGCCCCATGCTCATGTAAAAGATGTTTTGTGTTGGTCATCTGGTGTAATCCTTATCTGATTATACCTTGAAAATCCATTCATGAGTGATAGCATCTGATGATCTGCGGTGAGATCTACTATCATGTTGATGTTAGGCAAAGGAAAGTCATCCTTGGGACAAGCTTTATTAAGATCTCTAAAGTCTGTGCAAATGTGAATCTGACCACTGTGCTCGGTAACTGGTACCATATTAGATATCCAGTCTGTGTATGGGATCGGTCTTACGAACTTAGCATCTAGGAGATTTTTCAATTATGCCTTGACTAGTAATACAACATGGGGATTCATCTTTCTCAGCTTCTGTTTAATGAGTTTGGCATTGGGTAGAAATGGGAGATGATGTAGCACAAGCTCTGGATCTAATCATGGCATGTATGAGTAGGACCATGCAAAATTGACCTTCCTTTCCTTGAAGAAATTGATGAATTGTTCTCTCTCCTCTAGGGTGAGTGATTTTGCTAAGTAGATGTTCTTTGGGTTCTTGTCATCACCCAAGTTGACTTCTTCCATTTCCTCTGCTAATAATGCCTACTTTTCCTCTGTCAAGGGGAGGAGTTCCTTCTTTCCATCTTCTAGCGCCTCAGTGAGGTTTTCACTAGAAGATACGTCTTGTTTTGTCTTTTTATCATTTTTTGTGCCAGTAAGCGCCTTTCAGTTTTCACTTACTGATGATTCCTTTTTTTTTCAATTATTTTTGATGACTGGAAAGAGGAGCTTCCTCCCCAAATATGCTGACCTATCGAGGTCGATGGAGAAACCTTCTTTATGGTATCCTGATGGCATTCCCTCTCTAAGTCCCATGAAGTCTGTGATAGCCTCATCATTATCGAAGCTATCCATATCAGGCTATCCTTGTTGATCCCACTCTATTAGTTCTGGGTGTACAAGACATAGGTCATCGTGGTGGGTTAACACTCTCGATTTAATGAGGGGTTAGTAGCATTGATTCGCAATGGGGGAAATCGATAAGAAACAAGCTACTAATAACAAAACTACTAATCAATAAAATGTACAAGAAAATAAGAGAAAACAAATGAACGCAAACCCAATTGCTTGAAGCTTCTATTGTCTCTGTCTACTCCTAAAATGTTGTTTGTGATGCTCAGTATTGGTGTGGGCAGTGTCTATGACTTGGGAGCATCGAGAATTTGATATTGAATGTGTGTGTGATCGTAAGATGGCTTGATGCTTGAACCAAATCTGACGGAGTAATGACACATATGGGCTTGAAATCCTGGATCCTTCAAATGGCTATGAAGGGTCTATTATATAGGAATTGAGAATGAGATGATGGGTTGAGATCGATCCCAGAGATAGGAAGATGAACGGTTGAGATCAAAGGGAACTAGAGAAGCCATCAGTAAACTCCACCTCTTCACCTGGGAGAGAGGAGATAGAGTTTGGTTAACTGAAGAGCTAATTTTGAGTTACCTTTTAGAACTAAAGAGGTGGGTGGAGAAACACATGTGAAATGAAGAGGTGGGTGGAGTAACCCATGTGATCTAATTAAAGTTATCTCTTTGAAGATAAATGAATATTTAACTCATTTTTGAATTTTAAATTTTCAACATGTGAGATAATTGAATTATTTTTTATTTAGAATTGTATTATTTGAATGAAATTAAATTAATTTAATTAAAATTAATTTAATTGGAATAATTTAATTAGTAAGTTTAAATATTTCAATTTAAACTTTAGGAAATTAAATTGAATTAATTAATTAATGAAAATTAATCAATTAAGGTTAATTAATTAAATAAAATTAATTATTTAATTAATTTTGGAAATTTGATTAGATGATTTGGGGAATGAATTTAGAAGAAAATAGATGATTAATTAATGATTAAATAACCATTAATTAATATATGAAAATTAGTGTTTATAATGTAAGGTCGCAAGTATGTCCATTTTAGGGTGTCTACAATAGGTAGTTACTAAAAAAGACCTTGAGCATCTTAAGATGGAAAAGGCTGATGCAAGAGTTAAAATGGGCCTACTCAAATGCTAGGGGAATGGGCACCAAAGTGACTACACAAGTGTAGGCAAACTTGCAAAGGGGTATGCTATTTTTGACTCTACACTTGTCATGTTGTCGAAACCTCATCTCAAAAGGATATTATGATTAAAGAAATGAATATATAATAATAATTATGCTTTGAATAATACATTTATCAAATATATGAAAATCCAATACAAATTACAATGCACATAAATAACTAAAATCCATCAAAATTGGTACGAAAAAATATGATAATAAATAAAAACAAAAAATAAATATTGATAAAAACTGGAGGCAATGAATACATCAATGAAGAATTAAAATTACATGAAAGAAGTTGGGGGAAGGAGAGGGGTGATCTTCAAATCATAGGAGGAATGATATCCATCTGCTATTTCTTTTTTGGAAGTGATAATGGTAGGTGTAGGTTATGGACATCAAAAGTGTAGTGGATAGAAAAATTTATTTAGATGGGAACTTGGAGGAACTACATAAATAAGGGGGAAAACTAGCTCCATAGATTAGATGATATTGTTGTTGAGAATGACCTTGTTAACACCTACAAGCTAGGAGACTACTTTAGTTGTGGGAATCTACAAGGTATTCCTTTTATAGAACACATGGGTAATGTCAATAAGGTAGTGAAGAGTGATTACAGAGGAGAAGAGTGATTAAGTTGGAGAATTCTAATTTTGATTTTTGACATTTCCACTTTTGATTATATTTTGGTGGATTCATATGACATGGTGCAACTGTTGTCAATGCCTCTGGCCCTCGTTAGAGTCTATTACTTCAATTTTTGATAATGTTTATAAATGGACAGCATTTTCAACAAGCTAATGCATACTTACATGGTTATGGGAGGATATGAATGATGGAAAAACCCATGATTCATCTTTGCTTTTGGATCCATTTTAAAGAGTTTGGTGGATTGAGTATTTTTTATTAGTTTATGATATTTTTCTAGAGATTTTTTTTGAAGTATTTTGGTGCAATGAGTAAGTGGTTTTGTCACCATTCTTTATATAGTTTTGGGTTTGAATGAGTTTGAATCATTATGTCTGTTATAATGCTTTTTACATTGACATAAGAAATATTGTTCTAGGAAATGACTTTTCATGTATCTGTAGACTTGGTTTTAAAAAAATGATGTTTAAATTGCTATATTATGAAATAGAGATCTTGCAATATAGGCCTTTGAAAATTTAGAAAATAAGTTTGTACAATAAGTCAATAATAAATACATAACCTATAAGTGATTTTTTTGTTTGATTGTATGATGATTCATATGGTAGATGTAAAGAACAAATACTCAAGAAATATTGTGAACATTGTAAAGCCAATCAACCTTAAGGTGTTAGTTACATGAATATTTAATTATTTTTTCTTGTGACCTATTCCAAAGGTTGTATAAATGCATTAAATGTTTGAATGTCATATTTATTCATATAAGAATGAACCTATACTTTGGAAAATTGACAAATTGCATTCATTTAAGAATGAAGATGGCAAATAGACACTACATTAAATGCAAATCATTGAACTAAGTCAAGACATCAGAAAAATCTGAAGCATGATAATTGTTTGACAATATGCATGAAAAACTTAAACATGAAAATGATGAAGGGTGCTCCCCTTAATACCACAAACACATAACAGAAACAGAGAATCAACAAAAATTTGCAAGAACAAAAAATGGGTTTCTTATTATCTCCACAAATATGGAATTACAAACTTTCAGAATTACAATATGCAAAGCCACATGGGCATTCCCCTTATAATATTTTGTAGGACAAAGCCTCGAATTATTACTCAGATCCACCCAGAACTGTCCCGAACTGCCTAAGACAACACTACGGGCTTTCTTTATATAGGCAATTTCCACCGCCCGAGAAGGTTCCAGAAATTTAGCCCTTAGAGCCGACCAAACTTAGAATTTTTTTTTTTTTTTTTCAATTTAGTACATCAAAGTCGGCTCAAAATAACTTTTGAAACCCGAAC
>MU223935.1:3979023-3992098 GCA_018584345.1 Thuja plicata | reverse complement strand
TCAAAATAACTTTTGAAACCCGAACAAAATTTTGAAGGAAAATTATTTTCTGCTATTTCAGGTGGCCCAACTTCTGGAGACCATAAGTCATCACCAGTTGACCCGATTGACTATTATAACCCCATTTCGGAAACGCCACAAAGTGCTCTACAATATATCAATTAAGCAAGCTTCATTTAGCCCAAGTTTCGACCTCATCCGGGGCCTCTAAAGCCTTCAAAACTGAGATCGAAGTTTCTTTACCCTGTTTTCAATACCGAAAATTTTCAGTATCTTCAAAACTAGACCTGATCTAGCCATGAAACTTTACTGGTAGGCTGATATGACTGAGATGAACCTCCACATGCAAAATCAGAACATTCCGAGATCGTATGACCAACTTACTAAAAATAGCAAGTTTCCATAAATAGCAGCTCTGCACAAGGTAGCCCTTATTGAAAAGCTAACAGAAATATTTTTGGGTGATGCAAGATTGCCCTTACACCCAGGATGCTCCTGCATCAGAAAAATTGAAAAGGGATTGCAAAAAATTATATTGGAATAGAGGTGGTATCTCACATTATTTTGTAAGACTTCTTAAGTTCCAAATAGATTTAATGATACCTTGTCAATGCTTATTGTTTCTTCAATTGAGGAGGTCATAATATAATATGATTATGATACTTGATATTATTAAATCCTATCTAGTAGGGCATTAGTTGGGGCCATCTTAGGACTTTTCATAGTTGTGCATTGTGAGAATATTTTGATAAGGTTTCATTAGGCTCTAATAGGTCTAGATTTATTTTATACTGATTATATTGTTATGTAGTTTTTTTGTATGGATTTAATTTTGATAATGTTAGTAAGGGTTAGCATTAGTTTTTGATAAGTTATGTTATATTTGCAAGAGTACTTTTGGGATAAATTGTTTCTTTTTTGTGTTAATGTTTCAGATTGTACTCAACTCCACTCTTCTTTTTGGTGATGGATTGTTGAGTGCGATCTGAAATGTTGACATATTTTATTCCAAAAACACTCTTGTAAATGATAGTAAGAGCTGATAAAGAATTGAGTGACAATAAAACTTGAATTTCATTTCATAGAATCGATACAAAGTGGGATTTAATATTAGTTGAGATAAATGCACATACATATTCAACCTTGTATCTTATTAGTATTAGCATGATATGATATAGATAAGCACTATATATGATGACATTAATAAATGTAACATTTCATATCTAGTGGGGAATCTTATAGGGTTGTAAAGAACTATGCTATCTTAGTTCATCATATAATGAGTCTATGCGAAGAAATGAATCAATCATTTTTGTAGCTTTGTAAGTATTTATAGTTATATGATAATGGTCACAATATGACTGTGTGAACAAATGGAATTTATTGCTAGTAGGTAATTAACCTATCCTTTGTTTTTTCAAGATAAGTTTGTAAGATTATAGCATCTTTACATTGAATTATGAACCATAATAGCGAAGAGCTCTAAATTGAGATCTTAGCATGCCTTTTGTTGGAATATTTTTAGTAGAGGTTTGTTATATTGTGAATTTAATTTGGTTTACTTGTCTATAATTAACTATTATTAATCAAGATTTTTCATTGCAAGAACCTTATGGGGTACACAATATAGTAATCCAAAAATTTGGAGATTTGTTATTGATTAATATAAAATTAACTTATGACTTTGGTTTGGAACAATTATAAGTAAATAGTAATTTGTTTTCTAACTTGATTTTAATCTCTTCTATAGTATTCCTTTTAGATAATAGAAAATGTTAAGAAGTTTTACTAGAATTAATTCATAATAAAAATCACTTATTTAAAAATTACTACTTCCTTAATCTCTTTTTACTTAGATTCTACATCCTTTCATTCTACAAAATCTTCTATTCTTCATGGTTCTGGAATACCATCAAATGGGCGGGTTTATTTGGTAAATTTGACCCTAAACTTCCACTAAGCAACAATTTTATCATTTATCTTAGCCCATTTCTTCAATTGTTTTTCTTATATTTCTACTTTAATTGGTTAACATTCCTTTTCTTTTTTATCTTGGCTAATGTAGATAGTTAGTCTCTCTTTGTGGCCTTTCTTTTTGATGGATGGTGTCTAATCTTTTAAATTTTATGATCCACAAATTAGTTGGATAAATGTTAAGTTTTATTAGTTTGGTTTCTAAGTTGCATGATGATAGATAATTTCGATAGTTCTAAAGTTAGTTGTACGGAAAACCGTTAGAAAACTATTTTAATTTTTATAAAATATGTCCATATAAATAATATTTTTTTTTATATTAACTTATAATAATTATGATGGATTTAATCGTGGCATTAGAGTCTAGGATTAGAGATAATGAAAGGAAATTTGATAAGTAGGAGATATTTTGGAAATTTTGTATATAATCCTTTTAGATTTTGGATATTCTACTTATAAACTGATGAGCTTAAGGGGCTTTATAATGAATGATTCATAAGGTACACAACTTGTTGAAGGTTTTGCAAATGAGTTTGCAAGCAAAGTGTGCTTAAAATTGGAGGAAAATCCGTGGTTAAGCGTGCTTGAGATGGAGTAGTACTTGGATGGGTGACCCCTCGAGAAGTCCTAGTGCTTCACCTCTGTTAGCGTCACCTAGATGTAATGTGTGCTAAGTGTTCCATTCATTCTCATGAGAAATGGGTTCTTGTATACCACTACTCATGAAACACGAGTAAGTGAGTTTGACTCGAAAACTACACAGTTGATTCCTGATAGCAATATCGTGAAAGGAAATTTAATTAACAATGTAAAAAATTATATGTCACTATGAATGCTCTTCTGTACTTGAATTAATTTTTCAGAGATCAACCAATTTGTGAGTTTAATACATTTTATAGTAGATTTTTTTTCTCACCATTAACAGTTCTTCTAATGCCTTTGATAAGATACGATTAGAAGTATTGATAGACAAAACATAAGGCACACCTTAAAAAAGGAGAGCATCTATAACTATTTTCCTACACAAATAATTATTTTGTTAGTTGGAAAAATATTTTATTATAAAGTATTCTGTTCAAGGTTAAATTTTTGTTATAAGATTCATATACTACAAAAGAATATAGTATAAATTTAATCATACAGTTGAAGATAGTCTAGAATTCAAAACTTGTTTATAGTTAATTAATTTATAGATTTTTACAAAATTTAAATTATTTCAAATTTTCAAATAAAAAATGTTAGAATTTTTATTAGCAGTTTTGATATAATGTTGAATAAAATATATGTATACGATTTTTTTTTTCTAGTTATAGTTTATTATTAGTTAAAATAATAATCTTTATTTTTTCCATAAATTTTTTATGCTTGTATTACATTTATTGATGAAAATTTTAAACAAATTGATATTATACTTAACTATTGAAATTTAGAAAAGTCAAAAAGAAGATTGAAAAATCTACCAAGATCATGTAGACTCATCATATCTTAATTATCTTTTTGCTCAAAGATTAGACATATTGCTTCAAGGTAATTTTGGTATGCATAGATTTTTTTTTTCTTTTTTCTTTTTCATGTTGATTAGTACTGATTTTATATTTGTTTCCACCTTCATGCCTAACTAGTAAAAAGAGTTTTCATAATAAGTTAGTTAGTGGTTTTATATCTTTGACAAGTGTTTCCTATGGTAGAGGAGTAAGGGCCAAGTGTAGTTAGCAGATGCTGAGACTTTGTTGAAGATTCACCTAAGGGCTATGGATACAAGGAACTAGCAAGAGAATGGTCATTGCAATTAGGTAACATGATAACATGTTTTATATCTTGTATGGTTTAAATAGCTAGAGGCATGTTGATAAATAAATAAAAGTAATTGTGTTAATTAGTATTATAAAGAAATAAATGATATTTAGGTTGTAAGAGGCAATGATATAGGACATTAGATATATAGGTTAGGCAAGTGTTATTTATATGTGAATGGATGTGAAGTGTTAGGTATTATGAGGTCACGTGCAAGTGTTGAAAGTAGCCATCGATATTAATAGGTCATATTTGTGTTTACAATGTGGTAAGGTAAGTCGAATTGATTGATACTTCATATCATCTTGGTTTTCCACTTTTTGATGAAGGGTGGGTTTGTTAGATTTGACATTATAATCTTTGTATAAATAATCTCATAGAATGCATTTCCATAAGGTGGTTGTAGCTTCTCTTTTAACATCTTTTTAGTCAATTTTAAAAATGACATTAAACACTATCATACTTCAACCTATCCAACTCTACTGTGATTCTAAGGCTTTTAAGTTTGATGTCTATCTAAAAGTAATAATATGTCTTATTCATTGTAATTTTATCAATTGAATTATTGGATAGTCCTACTTATCATGTCAATAGAATTATGAACCTCAAAAATTGAAATTGAAATTAAATTTTAAGAAACACTCAATTCCAAGCAAGCAAGCAATCAAATCAAAATTCAATTAAAAAGTTGTTTTACTCTTACCCACCCATATGATTATTGGATAACATGGATTTGACCATCAAAATGAAGGATCTACTCTTTGTAGTCATTATTTATGAAATATCAACTTCCTATTTGTTTTCTAATAGATAATTTTTGGAAGAAATGGATGTGTCTGCTTATTTTCTTTTTAATCCTTTATCGATATAATCAATAAAGAAATAAAAATAAAAATAAAATATTAAGAAATTGAAATTGAAATTAAATATTAAGAAATTGTAATCGAAATTAAAATTGTACAGATTTTATGCCAATAAATCGTGATCTAAAAAAAATGAAAAATGAAATTGAAATTGAAATTGAAATTAAATATTTAGAACCACTCAATACCAACCAATTGACTTCTAAAGTTGAATTAAAAAACAAATTTTTCTCTTGCTTACCCATTTGATTGATGGACCCTAAAAATGAAAAATCTACTCTCTCTAGTAATTCTTTATGAAACACCAATCCCCTTCTCTTTGTCTTTTAAATAGATGATTATTGCTAGAGTTTGGAGTGTCCACTTCTATTTTTTTTCATATGATTGAAGGATCCATGAATTCTTTATTAGGGGAGTCCATTCAGTGGCTCCAAGTGTCTATTTTAGTCAACCGTATAATGATTTGCCAGCTGAGCTGTTTTGATGGAGGTCGTTTTCTGATCATGTGCTATATTGATATATTTCTTTGTTGATTAATATAGCTTCTCTTCATTATAATTATTTTAGTCAATTGCTGGGAGATTCAAGCCTCGAAAACTCTCTAATGTTTTGACATTGATCTTTCAAAAGTTGATTGGCCAAACTTCTAGTCATAATGTAATCTACCAATGCTTGTGATTGGGTGAGTTCATCAACAAATCCTCACCTTTGTGTTTTTTTATTTTCTATGGACATTTTGTTGAGATGCTTAGAATAGACCCAAAAAACTCATGCTTGATCTTTAGCACGAGATGGCTTTTAAGGTCGACCAAATTATAATTTTTTTTTTCAATCTTTTACTATGGTTTAAGTTTTTAAAATAATAATTTTAAATAAAGATGGTGTCGGGATTTTTTTGGGTTGTAAATATAATTGATAGTATGTAAAAGAAAAGAATTGTTGTAGTTATTTTTTTATATAGAAAAAGTGTAATATAATTGAAATTATAGTTGATAATAATTAGTGTAAATATTAGTTTTAAGGTATCTTATTTAATTAAAAATTATTTAATATTTATTTGTAAATTATTTTATTTATTGTATATATAAATTGGTAGATATATTTTAATTTTTATTTAAATTTATTTAGTACATCATTTATCTATTTATTATTATTATATTCAAAAGTGTATTACATTCATACATTATATTTTTTTTATTAATATTACAAAAATGGTGGTATATTATTTTATCAATACTTAAAAATATGTCATATTAAAAAATATAAGAATAATATGTATAAAGATATTTTAAAAATGAAAATAAATCTATCTTTAAAAATTTTAAATTAATAAATTTATTTTAAAACTTTTATCTATTTATTTTAAATTCAAATTTTATTTTTTAAATTTTAAATATTTGATCAATATTAGAAAACTATTTTATATTAAATATTAAATAGTGTGACAAGGATATCATTTCTACCTTTGTATTGCCAATGTAGAATGCCTTTCTAATTTATTAAATTCATATGTTAAAAAATATTTGAATATTTTTTTAAAAATATTTTTAAAATGAATAAAAAATATTTCTATCTTTATTTTTTTTTGTTAGGATAGCCAATCCCCATCTTGTCCCATTTTCCAATCCCCATCTTCCAAATTATCTCCCTCCCCAACCTCTAAACACAGGGGTAGACCATCAAATGCTTCTCGGATTATAGAAGAAATCAAAGCATGTTTACAAACAACAATTCCATCATCTTTTACCTCGAACAAAAAAGGTAAGAAGAAAGTCTTGGTCAATCCACCAATGACACGGGCTGCTAAGGCCAAACAAAGTCTCCAACTTGAGTATGTTGGAGGTCTTAAATCCTCAAAAGATCATGAAAGGAGGGGAGCTGAGACTTCCCCTCTACAAACATGAAGTTCTTATCGTGGAATGTTAGAGGCTTAAATGCCCCTAACAAAGAAAGGCTCTTTAAGATCAAATTGTTAAATACCAAATTTGACCTTCTTTTGCTTTGAGAAACTAAATTGTCAGATGAGGCAACAAAAAAGTTGTTCACATCCTGGAAAATGGGAACTTTTTGGACATCCCCTTCGGATGGTGCTTCGGGGGGTCTTGCAGTCCTGTGGGACCCTAATAGGATTTCCGTGGAACAAATAACCTTCGAGAAATACTGGATGCTTTCCTTAGTGAATTTTAACTCTATCAAACTCTCCTTCTGGTTATTCAATATCTACGGTCCCACCTCTATTTTAGATAAAAATAAGTTATGAGACCTCCTCGGTACCCTCATACAATCCTTACAAGGGAATTGATCATTCTAGGAGGGCATTTTAATGTTGTCCTCAACTACGACAAAAAATCTGGGGGAATCTTTCCCCCTCGTAAGGCCATGCTTGATTTCAACCATTTTATTCATGATAATAACCTATTAGATGTCTCTTAGATGTCAATAAATTCACTTGGACAGATCAACGTATTAATTTCTACAATATTGCAGAACGTCTAGATCGGTTCCTTATTTTAGATTCCTAACTCCAATCACAGATTGATTATCATTCACTAATCCTACCTATCTCAGGTTCTGATCATTATCCAATTTTATTCCAAACCTCTAATTTTTCTTCTCATCGTAAAGGCACTTTCAAGATCAAATCAATGTGGTTTCAAGATGCTAACTTTATTCCATTACTAAGATATTGGTGGGAGAATTCTCTGTATATGGAAGGGAATCAAATATTCAAATTGGTTAAAAAACTACATCTCCTCAAGGTCAAAATTAAAGACTAGAATATTCATTATTTTAAAATATCTTTCATGAGAAAATAGGGTTAGAATCAGAGTTAGCTGCTATAAATGAACACATCATTCTACATGGTATGGACTCTCAATCTTTTACCAAGGAAAAGGAACTAAAGCCTAACCTAGAAGAAGTAATTTTAAGGGAATAAATCTATTGGAAACATAAATCTTAGGAGACCTGGCTTGCTGAAGGTGATAGAAACACAAAATTATTTCATGCTTCTACTAAGATCAGATGTCTTAGAAATAGGATTGTCCAGATTGATATTGCTGATGGAATTATAGAAGATGAGAATGACATAGCCACGAAAGGTATCTCTTTCTTCTCCAATCTTTTGACTAAGAAACCTAGACAACCATCCAATGATCTTCCAATGTCCATCCCTGAGTGTGTCATAGAAGCTGACAACATTATGCTTATGTCACCTTTTACACTAAACGAGCTTAGAGATGTCTTCTTCATGGCTCTGGATAAAGCCCCTGAGCCAGATGGCTTCACTGTGTTATTCTTTCATAACTATTGGGATTTTATGGGAAAAGAAACCCTTCTAGCCTTAGAAGAGGCTAGAATACATAAGAGTATGTTTAAAGAGTTGAATCATACCTAGATTACACTGATTCCTAAAAAAGATGTTTAATCCTGAAACATTTGCAAATTTTTTCCCTATTTCATTGTGCAACTCGTTGTATAAAATCTTTACTAAAGCTATTTATGTTTGAATAGCCAGAATCCTTCCTAGAATTATCTCAGAAGAGCATGGGGGATTTTTCCCTAGAAGAGAAACACCAGAAGGGGCTGTTAGAGCTTTTTCTTGCAGAATCTTAGTGTAGCATTATTGGAAAGTGATGAGTTTTGTATGATTTGAGACACTTATTGGTTGTCATTTATGGAAAAATATTTGGTATATTGATCGCTTGGAATGAAGTTATGTTTTGGAGATACAGTCTTCAAAATGACTAAGTACAGAGGCAGAAAAATAGAGTATGACAATATTGTTTTGGCTAGCGAAGATCGAGTACGACGAGTTATGAATTGTGAGATTAGTGGAAGATACTATGGGGTATGTATGACCTCCACCTAAGATCGATTCAGTTTTGGAGTTGATTACAGTGAGAGAGAGATTTGCAGACAAGCATAGACACTAGGATAGCATAACAGAGTAGTTGAATAACAATGATGACTTAAGGAGTATAGTGTGGACTCCTGGGAAGCTAAGTTGGATTATTATTTTGGATAAACTATATTTTGGTTATGTAAGAGTGCCAACTTTGTATTTTCTCTTTACATTATTTATTTTGTATTGAGAGCTGACTATGTGATACTGTTAAGAGAGCCGACTTGATGTTGAGAAAGATATATATATATGAAGACTTTTTGTAAAGTGAAGATATGATGGGAAGATTGATGAGAGAATATATGTGTATGTGTGAATGACAGAGCAGAGGATGACATAGTCAGCTCTCAATACAAAATTAAGAAGAGCTGATGGATTCATCAAGAAACTTAAGGATCAACTTGAACTTTCCATAAATCAAAGATAGGACCTTATGGTTAAGATAAAAGAAGATTCAGATAATGATATTTCAGATCAGATAAAGCAAATTGAACAAGAGAATGATGCCTTGAAGCTTGAAAATGAAATGATGGCTAAAGAGATTCAACAAGAAAAGAATTCTAAGATCAAGACCGAAGAAGCTTTGAAAGATGCTAATACTTTGATGGGACAAATGAAGATTGACCTTGACCATTACAAGAACAAGTTTCTAGAATTGGAGAAATATAATCAGATCATAAAAGGTGAACTTGTTGAGACAAAGAAAGACATTGAGAAACTTCACATAAGCAGTGACTTGATCGATGAATAGAGAGATAGACAGAAACCTAAAGGTGATATGATTGACATTGGCTTCAATGAGGCTAAATGTTCTAAGAATCAGGAAGAAAAATTTGATACTAAGATTGATGCAGACAAACCTATTCTTGAAGAACCTAAAGAACAGATCAGACCTTTCAGAGGTAGATGTTTTGGATGCAACAAGTTTGGACACATGAAGAGAGATTACAGAGGTAATACCCATTTCACAACTTTTTCTTGTTATTGTTTCAATTGCAATGCACTTGGGCACAAGAAGACAGAATGTAGGAAACCTGATCAGACTAGATACAGACAAAACAACAATAGAGGAGAATCAACAACTAAGATCACATGTTACAAATGCAAAAACCTTGGACACATTGCAAGGAATTGTAAATTGCAAGTTAATCAGTACAGTAAACCTCCTATATGGTACAAATGTCACAATCTAGGTCATATAGCAAAGTTTTGCAGGTATAATGGAGTAAACAACAGAAGAACACCAACTCCTATGGATACAAAGAGGAATGACAATAATACTGGAAAAAGTATGGCATAATACAAGAGTGATTTTGAAAATTTTTTCAGGAAAGTAGAAGATAATAACAGTGGTAAAATATGGAGAATCAAAGAGTTTAATGATATATTGGTTCAGGAAGAGACAATAGATGATACTGGATCTTTGCCTGATGCTAGCAAAGAAGAATAGACCTAATTGGTTGAGCATGGCCTTAGGGGGAGCATTAGATGAGCACAATAGAATATATCTAGCCCCTAATTATGTGGATTAAGCTCTAGCGAGCTTAGGTATGATACTGGCCGACATAATGAAACTTATGTCTAAGAGCGCAACATCAGACGATGCATATTTTATGATCACGAGATTTATGAGTGACTGGACAATATTGGGTAATGTGAGTTTTTAACACTTAACGATTTATAAAGCACCTAATGGTTATCTATTCCCTTAACATTTGATGAGAAATGACCTAAGGAGATTAGTTAGTAGAGATATTCAGACTATCTAGTAATTACTTTGCATGATCGATTGAAGCGAAAACTTAGAATTTAGCGTGTAAAAGGTATTTACATCATTTACATCTACAGAAGCTATGGATGCACCTTTGATATATGATTTTGTGGATATACCTAGATACAAGTTTAAGAAACATCCTTTCAAGTCATGTGAAGATGACCCTGAAGGAGCATTTTTCCAGACACCGTATGACATTTTGCATGTAGAAGATATTAGGGCATACATTCATTGCAAGTATGATATACTAGGTGTTGATTAAATTTCTACTGAAATGGAGTATATGACTGATAATGGAAAATGAGGGATGAATTTAAGCACATTGAAAACTTGAGCATCATGAAGATATTGGATTTATACGAATTTAGCGAAGAGGAATGGTTTAAAATATTACTCAGCAAAGTTCATGAATAGTTCATTTAGATAGGAGAGCAACCTATAAAGATATATATTCAATTGATTCATGAGATTACTGGATTGGATAACACTGATACTATCCCTGTGGCTCAAAAGAACATTAAGAAACAAGTAGAAACCCTAGCACATTCAAAATGGGACAGGGGAGCCATGACAGTTAATGATATATTCTTACAGGATGTCAGATTGATTGCGATGATACTTTGCTACACATTCTACTATAGAAGTAGACCTAACTTAGTATCTATAGGTTTTATTATGATGGGCTACATATTGGTGAAAGAAAATACTACTTATAACCTATGAAAGGTTCTAACACAACAATTTTTAGAGAATAAAAAACTAATCAATAAGGAAAAATCCAAAACCTTTCAATTTGGCTCACTCTTAATGCATATGTATATCCACATTGAGCACAAGTTTCCTGGCATGCACCCAATTGGTTGGAGAAAAGGGATACCTACTGGTATTCAGATCTCTCAGAGGTACTGAAGATGGAATAGCACATAGGTTGATGGAGAACTATTTGGAATGATCAAGATTCATTAGAGGCAAATGAAGAAAATAATTAGAATTCTTGAAGAACTAGTTGAAAAGTATAAGGACACAATTTGTTTTATGGTTGAGACAGACTGTGTATGTTTTGAGGCAGTTATACCTAGGGTAAAATGGTGTTACTCTATGGGCTATGAAGTTAGTTTTGAGGTCCTAATTATGCAGATTGAACATGTGTTGGCATCTAAGATAGATTCATCTGAGGAGAGATGGGGCACCTATGAGGAAAATTCAGCAAAATTCAAAGAAGAGAAGACCAAAGGCATGAGGAAAAGGAAAGTTGAAAACATTTTTGATGAATGTGGAACAAAGACAACTTTGACTAAAGAATAATTGAGAGAAGTGAAAAATAAGATAGCAAAGCAATCTCATAGATTGGCAAGTACTACTACTACAACCCTTCCACCTCTAGAGATTGAACATGTAACTAGTCCACCTTCTACTATTATTGATGTTACCACCCCTTCACCACCACTGAAGACATCACAAGAAGAGGTAGTTAAGATTGTACCTCAGAGAAGCACTAGATCTACCAAACTGGATTCACCTCCCAAAAAATAGAGGAATGAAGGAGAAGAGAAGAGAACATAAAAAGAGACCACTAGTGAAAGACAAGTATGGAAGCCAGACTTGAAAATGATTGAAAAGATAGCTATTGAGAAAGGGAAGCTAGTTTAAATAAACAAGTACTATGACAGGTATGAGGAATCAGATAAGATTAAGATTGAAGATATTGTAGTAAATCACTTGCTTGTTTTCAACAAGAACCTACTAGAATTGGAGTGAACTGTACTTGAGGAACTTTATGGTAGAATGGAAGTAAGGAAACAACTTACACACATGGAAGATGATGCTATTAGGAATCAAGCTATTGATGACATGCTACCAGTAGTTTCTATGTAAGAGAGGGATAGAATACTTGGTGAACTGAAATGATTGTTGAGGACCAAGGCAAGATTGGTGAAGATTATGGCAAGAAAGTATGAAGAAGTCTTATAGGATACTCAAAAAGAATTAGATCAGATATTAATGAAGATATTCCTAAGTGTTGGCTAAATATTTTGCAAGTCACTAAAACTACAACTTGAAAAATGTGTGTTTTAGGTAGTAGTATGTGAGATTTCTCTCTCCTCTCAGCAATAGGGGAGGCTCCCTTCTTACCGCAGGTGGCTTCAAGTAGAATTGAACTATAACATATACAGTTCACCTTGCAACAGTAATACCAGTGACTCGATGATTGACTTAAGAATAATCAAATGAGGCACTAGTTGATTCATCTAAAGATGAAGTGATACAATGAGCTCAAAGTCTCCTATCCTCACCTCAAATAAGTACTCTAATCTATTGTCCAATACTAAAGCCCAAAGTCTTCAATCCTTGGATTATATCAGCCACTAGTTTCTATAGTAACCCCGATTTCCTGAAGCACAAAGTCTTCAGAAAACTTGGATTAAAACGCTCAAATGATATACGCAAGATAAATATTAACTTGAGAAAGGATTAGCTAATGTGACATAAGAACACACTCATTAATTTTCAAAACCAACAACACAAAGTTTGCCAATTCTTGTTCCTTTATTCAAATGCTCAACTTTGCACAATGAAACTCAAAGCTTTCAGAATACAAAAGGATGGCCTATAGCTTTCTTGCCCACAACAAAAGATCCATATTTACAATGAACCCCCTCCTTATATAGGAAAAGAGGAGAGAGAAAAGTGGAGAAGAAAGGGGAAACCCTCAACCACTTTGACTTATTCAAACCTTATCTCTAACTAACTAACTTTGACTTATTC
>MU223935.1:3963213-3974177 GCA_018584345.1 Thuja plicata | reverse complement strand
GAAAGAAAAAGAAAAAGAGGACAGTGAGTTGGGACACTTAGTCATTTTTCGTTAAGTGTTGCCATCAATTCCAAAGGGAGAGATTGTTGGAAATTGATGAGTTTTTTATGATTTGAGACACTTATGGGTTGTTATTTATGGCAACATATCTAGTATATTGATTTCTTGCAATGAAGTTATGTTTTGGAGATACAGTCTTCAAAATGACTAAGTACGAAAGAAGAAAAATAGAGTATGATAGTATTGTTTTGGCTAGCGAAGATTGAGTATGATGAGTTATGACTTACGAGATTAGTGGAAGATAATATGGGCTATGTATGACCTCCACCTAAGATTGATTTAGTTTTAGAGTTGATTAGAGTGAGTTAGAGATATTTGCAGACAAGCGCAGACAACAGGACAATGTAACAGAGTAGTTGAATATCAGCGATGACTTAAGGAGTATAGTGTGGACTCCTGGCAAGCTAAGTTGGATTATTATTTTGGTTATGTAAGAGTGCCAACTTTTTATTTTCTCTTTACATTATTTATTTTGTATTGAGGGTCGACTATGTGATATTGTTAAGAGAGCCGACTTGATGTTGAGAAAGCAAAGATATGATGGGAAGATTTATGAGCGAATAGATATGTGTATGTGCAAATGGCATAGAAAAGGTTGACAAAGATCATTGAAGAACTATGACTGGAACTATCTATGCATTGAAGATTCTTGTTTTTGTTCATTATTGAAGTACACTTTTTAACAAAAGTTTTGTTGTAAGAGTTGTAAGCTCAGTTGGCCCCTAACAGGGTGTTGTATACCTTTAATAGGGTTGTTATTCCTCTAACAAGGAATTTTACTATGTAATATTCAGCTCCTAACAGGGCTAGGTCTCCTTATAGGAACATTATACTTTAGTTCATGCTTGTGGGTACCATCCCCACTAGGGTTTTCCCTTGGCCAGGGTTTCCTTGACAACAAATAATGGTGTTATGAGTTTTGTGTTACTTGTTTATGTTCCTATGATTTTAGTATGCTTATGGTTTATTTGGAATTGGTTTAAGTTTTTTTTAAAGTGCTGTAATATTGATTCACCCCCCCTCCCAGTATTACTTAATCCTAACAAGCATTAATGCTTGGCTCTATGACTCCCAACTCATGATTCTAGCAAGTAAAATACTAACTAACAAGGATTATATCCTCCTTCACTTTGAGTTCTGAAGACTCAGGTGGGTGTACCTCTTATGATTTATTGCTTCATAATAAATCTTCCAGTGGATTAAGTGTCTGAAACACATATATTCAATATTCACACAAAACAAATAGTAAAGTAAAGATTGGTTTAGTTTTTAAAGATTGACTGGCAACCCTAACCCAGACCAGTGCCAAATCCTAGGGTACAAAGTCAATAAGAATGCATCTCAACCATACCATATTTATAGACTTAACTGAAACCCAAACAAGATTCCTTACACCTTGCTCTCTGCAACTCAAATCTTAAATCATCAGATTCATATATAAGTTCAAAACCCCCTGAAATATGCTTAAAGGAATTACGCTCACCTTAGAAGTAACCTGAAACATATATCAAAACTTGCATTACAAGTCTATAAATTTAAAGCGCCTTACAAACTAAATTAATAAGAATCCAAACATATATCTGAAGACAATAAAAAATCAAGCAGGGATCCCAAAGATATTTCTATTCATTAAGATAACTTCAATATATTTTATATCTTCTCAGAATGCAAAAATTTAAGAAATAAAGTTTGGACCAGAACTGGCAATCTTGCCTTGATTGATCAAAAAATTGACCAGCCCTCATTAAAATGGAGAAGAAAGAAGATATAGAGAAGGGGAAAACCCATTTTCAGCCCTAACTAATGCCTGTCTTCATCCAAAAATCCTCTGCAAAATATCTGATCTCTCCAAAATTTGAAATTTGATCTGATTTCACTTCACAAACTCTACCCACTTGCCTCTGAAAGAAAACTCCCATGAATGCTCCTTTTCACTTTGAAATAAAAATATTTCAAAAGACTTTATCAATGTTAAATGTTTAAGATCCACATCAAATTCTGCATTTAATATAATTGTCTATGCAATTTTTATTTTACTTGCACTTTAATACTTCTATTTATCCCTGCACAAACTTTAATCTTTAAATCCCTCTTATTATATATTCTACACATTTTATCTCTTGTACAAGCCTCTCTTTTGCACATTTTTCTTAGAACTCACCACATTTTTCCACTTGTCACTTGCTGGTTCACTCTAAACTCACATTGGGCCTGCCTAGGCTTGTCATGAGATTTAGAGATCAAAGCCATCTCCTAATCTCTGAATGTTTCCTCTAACCGCAGTTACATTGGGAGATTGCGTGACTGGCTTATCTCTGAATCTTTGAATCTTTGTCCTAACCACACTCATCTTCCAAGATCGCACAACTAAGCTATCTCTTGATCTCTTAATATTTTCTCTAACCACAGTTTACATTGGGAGATCGCGCAACTGGCTTATCTCCTAATCTCTGAATGTTTCCTCTAAACACAGTTACATTGGGAGATTGCGTGACTGACTTATCTTTGAATCTCTGAATCTTTGTCCTAACCACATTCATCTTCGAAGATCACACGATTAAGCTATTTCTTGATTTATGAATCTTTTCTCTAACGATAGTTACATTAGGAGATTCCACAACTGGCTTTTCTATGAATCTTTGTCCTAACCATAGTTATCTGCCAAGATCACACGACTAAGCTATCTCTTGACATCTGAATATTTTGAACTTGACCGCCATGATTTGGAGATAGGTTATCTCTGGATCACTGGATGTTACCGCTAACCGCAAGATTATTCCAAGACTTGGAAACTAAGGGATCTAGTGATCTCTGGATGTTAGCACCTTAACCGTCATTATTTGGAGATTTGACAACCGGGATCCTTAACCTCTATCTCCTGATCTCCAAATGTTTCATCTCACCGCACTTGATCTCCATATGCTTCCTCCTCTACCACGTTTCATTTCCATATCATCTGTGTGGACCCCACCAAAAACTTGTTCATTTCTGAAGTCACCAGTTTCCTAGGCATGTCCACCAAGGCACCTCCTGTGCATGGGCGCCAAGATCCTCCACTCTTCACTTCATATTAACTTGCATGCGTTGTTCATTATAAACACCTTGCATGTCCAATTTCCCATCAATGTGGGATAAAACCTCCAATTTGGTTTTAAAATTAATATGGTTTCTATTGACCTAGTCAAGGCATTCACACTCACCCCAAAGCACTGCAGTGACCAAGAGCTTCTCCAGCACTTAACTTAATATTACTTTTTGAGTAATTGCATATAAAAACTTTTAAAATAACCAACCCACTGTGCATGTGGGACAAAGTGTTTAGCTCTGCAAACAAGTAGTTCACACGCCCTGTGTATGCTTTACACCTACCAATGCATTTACTTGGAGTTTCTAAAAGCCTTTTAAAATTACAAACCATGTGCAGACTTTCAATCACCACACGCAGCTACATCTTATCCATTGTGCAGGCTTCCTTTCATACATCCACAACCTACAAACACTATTTGTAGTCTCTTTTGTTCATGTGCAGGTCCTTTGGCATTTACACCCACTAACATGCCATTTGCAAAAGTTTTAAAGTGCCTCCTTCTCTATGCGCCGCCTCTGCATAAACCCTACGCAATCTCCTTCTCCATGCGCTACCTTTGCATAAACCTTGCGCAACCTCCTTGATATTCATGCGTGGGCCCTACTTGATATTCATGCACATGCCCTACTCATAAAACATGCACATAATTTGTTCATTTACCATTGCGCAGACTCTAAAGGATTTACACCTGCCAACATGCATTTTATTTAAATGTTTAAAATGCCTCCTTCTATACTGCGTAGGTCCTTTGATCTAGTCAAGCACAAGTCCTCCTCATCCATGCGCAAGCTTCCAATCTTCATTTGCTTGGAAGTTTTTTTTAAAAGATTTTTTAAACATACAAAAATAATGTGCAACCTTCTTGCAACATTTGCACAGGCTTCTCTTCCTCGATTTAAAAAAAAAACATGTGCATGCCTCTGAGGAATTACACCTGCCCATCACATTTTCTTGTGTGTGCATAAATGTTGACACACTTCTATGAATCATTCCATCCAAGGTTGCTCAAGAATGAGGCCTCAAATATCGATCCATAGCTCTCTAGTCATGGAGTGCAAGGGTGTGAAATGAAGGCCCTCAGATTGACCTAGTTAGTGCCTATGCAAGTACACCATGAAACGAGAGATTCAAATGCATGAAAATGAGATCTACCCTATATGATAACAATGCATGAAAGGAAAGTAATCTAAATGATAACAATGCATAGCTAAATCTATGAAAGGAAATACAAATGCAAGATTAATCTATGAAAATAAACATGAATCTAATCTACATGAGGAGCCATGGATGCAAGAAGAATGAGACAAGAAGAGAGAAGTTGCAATATCCAAGCTCAAATTCTCAAATGCTCTTCCAAAGTTGCTCTCCAAACCTGCAGCATAACAATACTATGAAAAAGATGATATCTAAATGAGGAGAGGTCTCCTTTTAAAGGAAAGTGAACGATTGAGATTAAGAGGCAAAAAGAATTGATCAATGGTTGAGATTAAGAGGCAAAAACCCACCACTTAGGAGGATGTGAAGAAAAAGGGATTTTATTTAATTTTTATTTAATTTATTTCATTTCTCATCAAATAAAGTGTTTTAAGTGGGGATTTTTATTTATTTAATTAAAAGAGGGGTTTTCTTTCAATTAAATAAATTAGAAGAATTTTATTTAATCAAATGGGGGGGAATTGTATTTAATTAAATAAGAGGAATTTAATTAAAAGGGAGATTAAATCTTTTAATTAAATAATTAAAAGGGAGATTAAATCTTTTAATTAAATAATTAAAAGGGAGAAATTTACTTTAATTAAATAAGATAAATTTTATTTAATTAAAAATAAAAATAAATCTTTTAATTAGATAAAAATGATCAAACCTTAGGAAATATTGAAATAATTGAATAAATTACAATTTAATCAAGGAAATTGATTTGAATTGAAAATGTTCCAAAGCATCGATTTAGGAAATTTGATAAATTGATAAAATGATAAATGGGGCCCAAAGTCTAGGCGACCATTTTAGGGTGCATACAGCTTGGAGTTTCTAAAGTCTTTTCAAAATTACAAACCACAAAACTTGCACAACATTTTCTCCTTAAAAGGGGTCCACGCTCTATTTTTCTTCAACACACTTTAGCGCAGGTAGAACATTGAAAAAGTTGTTGAACTTGGCATTACCACTTGCCACTTTGCATTTGTTTGAAGTTTTGAAAGTGTTTCAAATGCTCCCTCTCAACACTTCCATGCACAAATCCCTCTCCATTTCTCAACTTGTGCAGTTTGTTTTTACACCTACCAATTTCATTTGCATGAAAGTTTCCAACTCTTGTTCTAACTCATTAGATGCGCAGATTTTGTGGAACTCATGCTATATTTTAAAACATTTCCATTATGGCGCAGGTAGGGAGGATTAATGGCTTTTCACCAGCCAAGTTAAATTTGCTTGAGAGTTTCCATTGCCCACTTAACACTCCATGCACAACCTTTTCTTCATTCCATTGTTAGTAATCTTGATGTACTCAAGTTCCATTTTACATTGGGAATATAAATATACGAAGAAAGATGAGGAGATAATATTTGAAATCATAAAAATAGCATTCACTATTATCTGCCTTATATATGAAATCAAGCTCCTTTGGAAGACTCTCACGCACCTCATCAATCAACCATCTTGATCCACTCAAACTGAAAGGTACACTGACTCCTAACATGGGAACGTAACTGCTAGAAGGATTTGCCTGATGAAAATAGGGCTATGAACTTTTAATGTCCAAAGATGGCTATTTATTCTCTCTTTAACCATGTATACCAACTCATGTATAAATCCTTCCCAGAATGTGATTTGAACAAATGCCGAATCTAACCTCAAGAATCTATCACTTTGCATACTTACTTACTCAAGCATGATGAGAATGTGTGTTGAAAGATTTTGTCCGATTCACAAATGGGTGTAAGATATTCTTGATCTAGAATGACCATTTTGAAACTCTCTAAATTGGAGCTGTGAAAACACATGAAACTGACTTCAGATTTACCTTGGCACAAAAATTAAACCATGTCTTAAGATCCTATCACTTGGCCATTAATAGACCCATTCATCTATAATGAGCATGCATGCAAAAGGACTTTATCTGATTTAACTCCATGTGCAAGATATAACTGATCAAACTTGGCAATTCTGAAACACTTGTGCAAATGCAGATGTAAAAACAACCTAAATTGCATTTGATTCCTCTTGTGAAAAATAGAAAATCAGCTCCCAGGCCCTTGAAACTCTCCAAATTGGTATACCCTCATACATAGAATGTAGAGAGACAACTCACTCATCATGACCATCAATTTTCATCAAGATATTAATATGCAAAGTTATCCTCCTGGAAAACTTTACTGCTGCATCCACTGAAAACTAAATAAACTCCTGATTAGATTTAGCTTCACAAATCAATCAAGTGAACCCCTTATGGTATGAAGGTCTAAAAATTGATTCATTTTCACATAAGGAATACAAGGCTTCAACTAGATTTCTCAAATGATCAACTGGTCAACTGTCATTAATCTTCAAAGTCAACCCTTTAATAACATTATGAACTCAAATACAGTGAAATTCTAGAAATTGGATTTGGAAAGGGCTGGGAAAAGTGGTCAAATGGATTGACCGTGATCTAAAAATCTTCAGGAAGGTTCATTTACATGTTTAAAATCTAGGGTAAGACTCAAACCTTTATGAGATTCAACTAGGTGCAACTTTTAAGGCCCCAAAGTAGGGTATTATGTAATTATGCATTTCACACCTAGAAAAATCAGAATAAAATGCAAACCAAATGGCTTTGGAGAACTTGTCATATGAACTCACATGGGTCTAAAAAAGGACATGGAGACTCATTTTCATGCTTCCAACACACTGGAACAATCCTTATGTCATGCCTATCAATCCGGCCAAAGATATAAACCGTCAAAGTGGGTCACTTAGTAAAAAATGAATATATGCACAAATGCAGATTTAGGTAATGACCTCAAAATGGCTATCTCCAAAACACATCCAATCTGATTTCTGAGAGTTGGAAACCAATATAATTTCTTAATGATAGGTGATGCACATGTCCTCCAAGTGGTTTCTCATAAAAATCTTTAGGTCTCTTTTTACTTGGATGCAAACTAGGGCCCTTTCAAAAGCTTTTTGGGGCCGTGACTTGTACCTTAGAGAATTTTTTTTACTTAGTCACTCTAAAATTTATCCAAAATTTTAGAGTTCCAATAGTGGTCATTCTAGCCCATGAATTATTGCATTCTATTCGACTGCAAAATAAATCAGCAATGGTTCTTAAATTAGATATGATGAAGGCATACGATAGGGTCGATTGGGAATTTCTTGCCTTGGTCCTTACTAAGCTTGATTTTCATAATCCATAGGTATTAGACAAGGGGACCTCTTTCCCCATTCTTACTTATCCTTATGGTAGAGGGACTTAGCAAATCAATCATTCATGCCAAAAAAATTGGAAATTTGAAGGGTGTCTCCTTAAATGATGTAAATGACCCCCATACACATAATTTATTTGCAGACGACACCCTCCTATTTGGAGAAGATTCAATATCTGAAGCTTGGGTCATTAAACAAGTTTTAGATGAGTATTTCCTGGCCTCTAGACAACTTATCAGCCCAACTAAGTCAAATATTTTCTTATTAAATATTTTACCATTAGTTCAGCAACATCTTAAAATTTTTTATGGCTTCTGAGTTGGAGAATTCCCTTTCTGATACCTTGGTATCCCATATTTCCCTGGCTCAGAAAAACACCTTTTCTAGGATAAAATTATTTCCACAATTTCACAACGTATCCTTTCATGGAAACATAAGTGGCTAACCCTTCAGGAAAATTACTTATGATTAAATCTGTCCTAAATGACATTACTATATACTTTATGTTAGTACTTAGTATGCCTAAGCAGACAATGGAGTAATTAAAATATATTCTTAGGGATTTCTTATGGGAAGACAATGTATTCAAGAAGAAAAAATTACCTCTTCTTTCCTGGTCTAAAGTTTGCATGCCAAAGTCTCATAAAGGTTCAGGGATTAGGGACTTATCTTTACAAAATAACGTCTTGGGTGCCAAATTACTTTGGAAATTTTATCAAAATTCAAACACAAAATGGGCCAAACTAATCACATCCAAATATCTGGACTATGAAGATATGAATGCAATTTATATCGAAAATATCACACAACCATCACTAGTCACGAGTACAACTATGAAGATATGAATGTGATGTATATCAGATTTGAAATGTGGAAATATTCTAACATAAGCATCAAAGACATAAAGGTCAAGATGACTGTGATGTTAGCTTACCCAATTTAATATAGCAAAACCATGCTCGCATCAAGGCATAGAGGCCAGGATGACCAGCAGAACAGTTGTACAAAAATAGTTAAGCATACTGTAGGAAGCAAATAAAAACATGCCCCATGCCCCAAGTCCTCTAGCTATGCATCACAGAGAGACTTATTAGACAAGGACACTCAACGAAAATCAATAACAGTCAGCACACAAAAAAAAAGATCATGACATAGCTCAAGCATTTAAGTGTTGCATTTAAACATTTAAGTGTGTTAACTGATACTGAGTTCCGAGGATAAGGATTGAATGCTCGCAAGCAAGTAAGACCATATGAAAAAATGGGGTAAGACCAAACCGATAAGTGTTGAAAAACACTCGATGTCAGGGGTTGTATTGAAAAATACAGTTGGGGTGGTATTAAAAAACACCATTTGTGAGGCGTCCTAAAGACAAATGCATCCAAGAGACCAAAGCTAACATAGTTATGCCCCCTAGACAAAGACAAAGACCAATTCCAGACCAAGGCAACAAGGACAAGACATGATGGAGAAAGGCTAAGTGTCGTGGACACATGCTAAGAAATAGGGATGCAAAGGCCTCAAGTAGCGCCCGTTTCCAGGTTTTCACCACTTGGATTTTATTGCAATTTTTTCTCTTTCATTTTTTTATTTTTTTCTTCTTTTTTTTTCAGGACTTTTTTATAATTTTTTTTTGAATTTTTGATACCAAGGCGCCTGTTTCCAGGTTTTCACCAAGGCACTTTTTCTATTTTTTTGAATTTTTGAATTTTTGGATTTTTTTGTATTTTTGGCATATATAATTTTTTGGAGATACATCAAAGCGCCTATTGCTAGGTTTTCACTAAGATCATTTTTTCAAGACATTTTCTAATTTTTAGAATTTTTGACAATATATCTTATTTTTTTTGGATTTTTTCAGGATCAATAATATGTACAAAAGGATGCCCCAAGACAGAATGGGCATCATGTATAGAACTTCTTTAGGTGCGAAACATTGATAGGATCAGGGAGCTATTCTCCCTTCTCTATAGATAGTAAATAAGCACCTGTCCCAAAAGCTGCTGTAATAATGTAAGGTCCAAGCCAATTAGGTTCAAATTTACCCTTTTGATCTCTATGCTATTGAATCTTAGGATTTTCACATAGGACAAGATCTCCCACTTTAAACTCTCTAGGGTGAACCTTTTTTTTGAAGGCTTTGGACATACACTTTTGATAGACCCTCATATGGTCAAATGATGCTTGACGTTTCTCATCTAGAAGTTCTAACTCTTGAAGTCTCATGGTGCGATAGTCTTCATCTATAACTAAACCATGGAGAGAGACTCGAAGTGAAGGAATCTCAACCTCCAAAGGTAACACTACTTCAGCACCATATGCAAGGGCAAAAGGAGTAGCCCCAGGAGGAGTAAAAATACTCGTTCTATAGGCCCAAAAAGCCAGATTTATCTGTAAATGCCAATCTCTACCATTCTTAAGAATGGTCTTGTTTGATGCCTCTGCTTGACCATTTGCTTGTGGGAAGTAAATGGAGGACCAATGTTGTTTAATCTTGAATTTTTTGCAGAGTTGTTTAAGGTCCTTATTTTTAAACTGGCCTCCGTTTTTACTAATAATCTCGGAAGGCACTCCCTGTCAACAAATGATATGGTTTATAATGAATAGAGAGACTGTCTTGCCTAAGGCAACAAAAAGTGGGACAACTTCTACCCATTTAGTAAAGTAATCAGTAGCAGTAATGATAAATTTGTGTCCACTTGATGAATTGGGATGAATTTTCCCAACAAGGTCAAAGGCCCAACGCTGAAATGGCCAATGAGAAATAGAAGGAATAAGCTCCCTACCCGGAGCATGTATCAAGTTACCATGTTTTTGACAGTTTTCACATGACTTTGCAAAAGCTACTGCATCAATCTGCATTGTGGGCCAATAGTACCCTGCCCTAAGCAACCTTCGGGCCATGGAAAGACCATTGGAGTGTCTCCCATAGATGGCCTCATGAATGTCAACTAACGCTTGATCAAATTCTTCCTTTCCTAGGCATCTAAGAAGTGTTCCATCAAGACCCCTCCTATACAAATCACTAGCGATAAGGGAATGGTGAGAGGCGTTTCGGGTAAGATTTTGGCGTTCAGATCTGTTAAAGGTTTCAGGTATAATTCCATCACAAAGATATGAGTAAATGACACCATAACGAGATGAGTCATGACCAAAAAGGGTACAAATAATATGCCCTAACTAAAGAAGTGAAGCAAGTGTAGCCATAGCATCAACTACTTTGTTTTCTGCTCTAAGGATTTGCTGAAATGTGACAAATGTGAAATATCTCTTTAAAGAATTAACCATTTTCTTGTAAGGTACCATCTTCTCATGTTTTGTTTGATATTCATCATTAACTTGGTTGATTATCAGCTGTGAATCTCCATAGATGTGTAACTCTGTGATTCTCCATTCTATGGCTATCTTA
>MU223935.1:3945806-3956975 GCA_018584345.1 Thuja plicata | reverse complement strand
TCAAACCAAATCTCTGAAGTATTCCTAGGTGATTGATCAAATATGGGTCCCTTTTCCTTATGTCTTTGGCGAGTTTGAACTAAGGGTAATTGGTTAAAAACCACTTGAGGTCATTTTCCTTGATTTAATTGATATACCCTCATACATAGAATGTAGAGAGACAACTCACTCATCATGACCATCAATTTTCATCAAGATATTAATATGCAAAGTCAGCCTCTTGGAAAACTTTACTGCTGCATCCACTGAAAACTAAATAAACTCCTAATTAGATTTAGCTTCACAAATCAATCAAGTGAACCCCTTATGGTCTGAAGGTCTAAAAATTGATTTATTTTCACATAAGGAATACGAGGCTTCAACTAGATTTCTCAAATGATCAACTGGTCAAATGTCATTAATCTTCAAAGTCAACCCTTTAATAACGTTATGAACTCAAATACAGTGAAATTCTAGAAATTGGATTTGGAAAGGGCTGGGAAAAGTGGTCAAATGGATTGACCGTGATCTAAAAATCTTCAGGAAGGTTCATTTACATGTTTAAAATCTGGGGTAAGACTCAAACCCTTATGAGATTCAACTAGGTGCAACTTTTAAGGCCCCAAAGTAGGGTATTATGTAATTATGCATTTCACACCTAGAAAAATCAGAATAAAATGCAAACCAAATGGCTTTGGAGAACTTGTCATATGAATTCACATGGGTCTGAAAAAGGACATGGAGACTCATTTTCATGCTTCCAACACACTAGAACAATCCTTATGTCATGCCTATCAATCTGGCCAAAGATATAAACCGTCAAAGTGGGTCACTTAGTAAAAAATGAATATGTGCACAAATGCAGATTTAGGTAATGACCTCAAAATGGCTATCTCCAAAACAAATCCAATATAATTTATGAGAGTTGGAAACCAATATAATTTCTTAATGATAGGTGATGCACATGTCCTCCAAGTGGTTTCTCATAAAAATCTTCAGGTCTCTTTTTACTTGCATGCAAACTAGGGCCCTTTCAAAATCTTTTTTGGCCGTGACTTGTACCTTAGAGAATTTTTTTTACTTAGTCACTCTAAAATTTATCCAAAATTTTAGAGTTCCAATAGTGGTCATTATAGCCCATGAATTATTGCATTCTATTTGACTACAAAATAAATCGGCAATGGTTCTTAAATTAGATATGATGAAGGCATACGATAGGGTCGATTGGGAATTTCTTGCCTTGGTCCTTACTAAGCTTGATTTTCATAATAATTAGATTAAATGGATCTTGGCTTGTGTATCCTTCCCATTTTGTTCAATCATTAATAATGGATCCCGCAAAGGTTTCTTTTCATCATCCATAGGTATTAGACAAGGGGACCTCTTTCCCCGTTCTTATTTATTCTTATGGTAGAGGGACTTAGCAAATCAATCATTCATGCCAAAAAAATTAGAAATTTGAAGGGTGTCTCTTTAAATGATGTAAATGACCCCCATACACATAATTTATTTTCAGAAAACACCCTCCTATTTGGAGAAGATTCAATATCTGAAGCTCGGGTCATCAAACAAGTTTTAGATGAGTATTTCCTGGCCTCTAGACAACTTATCAGCCCGAATAAATCAAATATTTTCTTATTAAATATTTTACCATTAGTTCAGCAACATCTTCAAAAATTTTATGGCTTCTGAGTTGGAGAATTCCCTTTTTGATACCTTGGTATCCCATTTTTCCCTCGCTCAGAAAAACACCTTTTCTAGGATAAAATTATTTCCGCAATTTCACAACGTATCCTTTCATGGAAACATAAGTGGCTAACCCTTCAGGAAAATTACTTATGATTAAATCTGTCCTAAATGACATTACCATATAATTTATGTTAGTACTTAGTATGCCTAAGCGGACAATGGAGTAATTAAAATATATTCTTAGGGATTTCTTATGGGAAGACAATGTATTCAAGAAGAAAAAATTACCTCTTCTTTCCTGGTCTAAAGTCTGCATGCCAAAGTCTCATAAAGGTTCAGGGATTAGGGACTTATCTTTACAAAATAACGCCTTGGGTGCCAAATTACTTTGGAAATTTTATCAAAATTCAAACACAAAATGGGCCAAGCTAATCACATCCAAATATCTGGACTCCAATGACAGATAAATAATCTTCACAACATCATTATTACCTAAGGGGTCTCTTATGTAGAACTTCATGATCTCCTATCGGGATCTCATATTACCATCCCTATCTCAGTTAATTCATGATGGATCCAAGGCTCAGTTTTGGGAAGAATCATGTAATGAACAGCCCCCTATCTTAGTTAAGGGATTGGTCTCCCTTGGATGGATACCTTAAGCATACATGGGGTGATCGAGTGTGCCATTATTTAGATATTCATGAGGGATTTGTAAATTGGAAGATTCTTCCCCAATTTAGAGATGCATTAGATCTGGTTTTAGAGCTACACACAATACCCTCTTCAAGAATTATTTTGTTCTCTCCTCTTCAAGATGAACTTATTTGGTTTGGCTCCCCCTCAGGCCATTATATGGTTATGATGAGTTATGAATCCAAATTCCAACACTATCAAGAGGATCCCTGACCTACAAACATTTTATGGGGTCTGGCCTGCCTTCCAAAAGAAGGTGCTTTTTCTTGGCTCACCATTCAGGATAGGGTCTTACTGGGGCTAGTCTTGATAGGCTTGGGATTACGACAGTATTTCCTTGTCCCCTATGTGGTTATTTTATGGAAGCATCAGATCACTTATTCCTCTACTGCCCTTTGCCAAAGACTCTTGGTATTGGCTCTTACAGAGACTTGGGTGGCCAGTTACAATTGGTCATACTATATGTGATCAATTTAAATCATGGACTTTAATTTTTAAGTCCTCTACATCTTCTTCCCTATGGAAAATCAGTCCCTTAATACTCTTCTAGAACATTTTGCTTGAGAGGAATGAGAGGGTATTCAGGAACAAGCCTTCTCCATGGGAACATGTTATTTATTGAATAGAAAAGTCAATTTCTGAAGCCATGATATCGACCTATCATACTAAACATATTAATAAGAAAAAAAGTTTCACAAAATGGGACTTTTTCATTCATGATAACTGGCCCCTTCTCCAAATTCTACCACCCCATGGTTGCCAAACCCCAAAGTCATCTATCTACATCTGATCGACAATTTTCCACTTGGATAGCTCCTCTACCTAGTTTTGTCAAGTTGAATTATGATGGTGCCTCTAGGGGAAATCTAGGCATTTTATGGAGTTGGGGTTGTTATTATAGATTCACAATGTAAAATCATGAGAGCAGTTTGTAAGAAATTACCCACTTCTTCTATCAATGTGGCAGAAATTGAAGCACTTCTCCTTAGTCTATCCATTGCTGTCTCCATGAATATACCTCATATCATTGTTGAAGGAGATTCAATGGTGGTCTTCAACGTATTTTCATCTAGACAAACCTCATCCTGGAAGCTTAAGTACATATATGATTCTCAATAATTTGAGGTCCTTCCAATCATTCAAATTCAAGCATTTTTTTAGGGAGGCTAATATGCTGGTTGATTTCCTTCCAAATAAAGGCATAGATGATCCTTTTCCACAACAGGAGGTCGATATCAGTCACCTCCCATACTTAACTTAACTAGTCTCCCATAGTGGTTTTCTACATTACTATTTGTACCTAGCTATTCTTTTACTAATAAAATATTCAGTCTGCTTGTCTACCTCCATGTACCTATGGGAGTCTGTGTTTGGATTTGTGAAATCATTTTTAGCTATTATTGGTTATAGGGATCTCTTTTCAGTTATTTGGAATGCTTTGTAGGATGGTGAACTTGATTATATAGTACTGGTGTATGCCTGGCTAATTGGTGTTGCCGATCCTTTTGTCTCTAAACCTTTATTTTCAGACTTACTATTTATCCGTACCATTATTGTGCTTCGAGATAGATGTATTAGAGATGACATTATCCCAATGCCTCCTTTATGTATTGTAGTTCCTACACCTATGGACTTGTTACCATTGCTCGTGGACACTCTAGGTTGCATGGATGTGGCCGTAGTGTCAGCTTCTTCTTTTGTGGTGTTGATGGATGATAGGAACTTGGGTATACCCTCAACATCAAGGATATCTCCTTCTCCATCTGTCCCCTCTTCTTCATCCCTTTTATCCCCTAGGTATCTTCTTTTGGATGTATGTGGGTTGGGTGGGTTTTGATTTGATATAGTTTATGATATCTTGAGTGGGTTTTTTGGGTGGGAGGATGGGGTAGCTTCTTTTAGGATTCACATTTTATTTCATGGGCTACAACCGGGGGTTTTCTTCCTGTTCTTTCTCGCCGATATGCCTACCTCAAACAGGAAACTGTAATAACTTCATTTTATTTTAATAAAATTCATGGCTCTGCCACTTTTATCAAAAATAAAAATAAATAAATAAATTATAAATTATACTCAAGCTTTCATGAGAAAAAATATGGAAAGTTGAAGAAATTGAGTGACCAAGAGGCAGTTAATGATGAAGAAGGGATGTTGAGCAAGTCGAGGTTTTTATTGTTGGCTTAGATGAAATTTGAAGAATAAGGTGATATGAGAAATGAAGAAGTGCTTGTAATATGAATTTTAAGGTTATCTTTCCCATATTTTTATTCCCAATGAATGTTATTATTTAATATGACATCAATCTTGGTCTTTTATGTTTGGGTCTGTAACTTTTGTACATTCTAAATGTATGTGTTTGTGGCATAAATAAACTGGATTTTAGAATATATATACATTAATAATCTAGATATGGAGTTATGTCCATTTGAATATTAGCATACAATTTTAAATATAAAAATGAGTAGTATGATTTGCACTTTGAAGCTGCCTGATTCAGATTAATAATTTCTTAAAAAATGTTATCTTAGTTTCATCTAAGTTACTTTAAGGAACAAAATGATTGAGGTTGACACTTGAATGAGTTAGGGTACTTAAGCATGTTTTATATTATACATTTTTTTAATGTTTCAAAGTTGAGAAACTATTTATAATAGGGTACTTGACCATATTTTAATCTAGCTATAATTATGTGTTAATTTAATCTTTAATAGCCATGACTTCAAAGTTGTTGGTATTGACTATTAATATTCATAATTAATGAAATTTATTCTATAAATTTCAAAATTTTTAAATTATTAGATGTGAATCAGTGTATCAATCAAACATGGTTTCACCATAATTATTTGTTTATAAGGATGAGATAGTTCTTTGGGTGATTTTTGCAACAAGGTAGATCTGTGAATGTTGTTTTTCATTTTGAACCTTATCCCCCCTATTTATGACTTCTATAACATGACTTATACCAACAATGATGAATCAATAATGAAATGAGAAAATCACGCTTCCATTTGATATGATAACATTGCAAAAAAAAAACTCACTCTTCAATAATTACTTTCTAAACTAAGAAAATAATTATTTATCTACATAATAGTTAGATTTTGTTAGACTAGCCAAGAGCACTAGACATAAAGGAAACAATGGATGAAGATAGAATTGCAAATAAAAAATGAGAAGATGTGTTGAGTGGATGAAAAATGAATAAGGAGTTACATATAGAGAAGACAATCTACCTACCACCCTACCTATTATACCACATTATAAGCCACACCAAAGAAAAATTAATACACCAACACCCCCGTTAAGCCTAGCTTAGGTAAGGACAAAAGTGTGTCCCGATATCAATGCCTAATAAGGTACCCAAATACAATGCACTTATAAGGAAGAGGAGAAAACCTTGTAGGAAAAACTCCTCCCTAAACGAGGGTGAAAGATGAGAAATATATTTAAAGCCACATGTGAGAGAAAATTTCTTTCCATATGGTAGAAGGAGTGATACAATGCAAATCCCCCAATATAGAATCTCCTATGCTAATGGTAGATGTAAAAAAATGAATGTTGAAGCTAATCCAAGTTCAACCAATAACATTTCTCCCCTTAGTAAGTAATTTATATTGTAGAAGTATGAATTTTATCTTCCCATTCCTTTAAGGGATATGATGAAATAAATATCAACATGAATTAATCCTCCATACTTTTCTCAAGTGTATACATGTCAATGCTAAAAGGTACCATAGCCAAATTAAGTGTTCTAGGCCACAATCATGAAAATGAAAATCTAGAATTTGATGAAGACCAATGAATATCATAGTCCAAAAATAAATATTGTCACTCTATATGCTATTTAAATTTCTCTAAGACAATTCTATAGTGTTACCAATGTTGATCAAATGAATTAGGTACCAGAGAAGATTCAGGTAGAATGACCTTGGATGTATGGTGATAAATGGACCAATGTGAATCCAATATTGTTAGGATAGAAAAAAGTATGGGCAAAGAGAGAACATGAAGGTTTGAAGATACACAAATGACATTATAAGAAGATGATCCAACTCCATATGATCTATCTAGAAAGAGGATATGGATGTACTCAATGGTGTCCTCAAAGTTAGCACATGAGACTCTACAAACAAAATGTAATATCTAGTAGAATTGTGTCCCAAGTAGCTATTTCTAGAAGACAATGGTTATGCTACTATAAATTAAACCATTAGAATCCTAATATGAAATAATGAAACATGGAGGATTATATTCAATTATGGATGAAATAGTAGACAGAGGAGTGTTTGCACAAGATTCTAACAAAGGAATTCCATTAGAACAAACAATGAAGTTTGAAAAATATGTTGAAAATAATCAAGTTGTCTTTTCCAACATTCATCTATGGTATGTCTCTTGTTTCCATAGTATTCAAATTTCCATAGATAATGAGACATGATTCCAGTTAGAGAAAATTAACAAGAGACCTTCTGATTCACATTACTAACCCCCCAAATTTTGCACTTTATAATTTAGTGCAGTACATCTTTACAAAAAAAAATACAAAAAAAAAAATCAATTTGAGGGAGAAACAAGACAAAACTAGAGGGAATAGTGCCGATTTCAAATCATACACTAATGAAGACTCCTTGTGCAAAGGAGGAATTCCAAATCACCCCCTGTATTGTCAAAAAATGGAAGAAATTCCTTTTAGGATTGGTTTAGCCCTCCGAGTAAGTGGTTTGGGGTCATTTCAAGCGCCTTGAATGGGTCTTTGACTTGGATATGCTTTTTCCCCCTGATTCTGCCCCATTTACCACTTCTCTTCGGCCTGTTTCTAGCATCCTAAATTGAAAACCTAAGATTCTTGACCTCAGGGTCAAGGTTGACCTCAACCTTGACCTAGGTAAAGGTTGACCTTGACCCTAACCCAGGGTCCAAATTTTAGGATCCCAAAGTTTCCAGATGTCAGGCTTTTGAAAGATTTAATTCCCGCTTTTGGGTTAGTTGTTTTGGTCTTCGAGGTAGTGAATCTTGAAATTATAGTTAATATAGGTCCACTTCTAGGGGTATAGGTCTAATTGGAATTTAATTCTCCTATATAGGCCTCTCTAAAATATTGTGCCCTAGATTTGTATGTAAGAAAGTTTTCTCCTCTCATTTTCTCTAAGACTTGGAACCATAAATCATCAACCAAGAAAGAATGATCTAAGTGAAATATAGGTGTGAAGGACAAGCTAAGAAACAATATTTGAATCAAGCTAAATATCTATTGAAGCATTCAACTACTCTCAAGCATCCAAGCATTCAAGCACTTTCAAGCATCCAATTCATCAAGGAGATCCATTGGTAGCCATTGAAGGATTCAAAGCTCTATGGAGCCCTCTTGTTGAAGATGTCTCCATCCACATCCATGCAAGCTTCTTCCTATTCCAAGATCCATTCAAGATTGATGTTGAAGATCTAAAGGAAATTGATTTGAGACATCCTACATTCTACTTAGATCTTACATTCTACATTCATTTGGAGCATACATACTTGTGGATCCAAGGATTTGAATCCTCCACAAGGGTTTCTATACAAGCAAGGTGAATTTGTTCATTTTCTTTGTTTATTTATGAAATTTTAATTATACTTTAAGGTTAATTCCAAAACTGGGGTTTGACCAAGGCAAAACCCTCCCCCCCAACAAACAAACCATTTTCCTTGCAGGGACAAGTTCAGAACAACGAATCAGAGTGCAGATCCGGATACCCTTTTCAGAAAAATTTCAAGATCCAGAAATAAATTTTTTGTCAGACTATGCAGGTTAGAATTGGAAATTCTGGGTCACAATTATAATTTTTGGGTCAAAAGCGACATTCATTTCTAGGTCAGAATCGACATTCTGTTCTGGGTCAGAATCATAACTTTTAGGTCATAGGTGACATTCATTTTTGGATCAAAATCGATCTTTCTTAGAAAAGAAAAAGATTTCTGGGTTTTGTAGATCTCACACTTTCTATTCAATATCATGGAAATCAACAGTTTCTGAGACCGTTTAACAAGGTTGCGAGTAGATTCTTTTTTGTAGGTATGTACTTTTTATTTCTTCATTTTAATATTAGTCTTTGTTAGAAATTAATCTTTACTTGCATTATGTAAGTAGGTGTTTTATTTTATGTAATTTGTAATCCCTTGGTTGTATTATTTAATTGGGATAAACCAAGGTATCCCTTACATTCCTCCCTAAGAGGAAATATCACAAGTGGCACACACTTTATGAATGTGGCTCACATGCACATGGGAGTTACACTTCAACTCCTTCTTCCATCTCTACTTAGAGATATTTTCTTCTCATTTCTTTAGTTTTAGCACTAGTTGTAGCACTTCGTCACTTCAAGTGACTCATTTTGTATGAGCTTGGCTCTCTCTCTCTCTCTCTCATTCTTGGCAATTTTCATATTCATACTTATTCACGGGGGTTTTTTCATGCTTTTCCCCCTTCCAAAATCTTGTCTCCTTGTTGTTCTTTCTTTGGTGAATGCTCCTTGTTTTGTGCAAATTCATGGTAAATCTCCTATCTCCTGCTCATTGAATTAAACATTTCCTGTCTCTCTCTGTATTTCTGTTATTATTTTAACATGGTATCAGAGCAGGTTGGTTTAATCTTCTATTGAGTTTACAGGTGAAGGAGCTACCATATCTTGGAGCACTCCAATATCAGAGACTCTTGAGAGAGTGTTGAGAAAAATTTGAAATTTTTTTTGGGTTTGGCTGGTTTACCGCTAAACCCAATTTATCTTTTGCATACATTATTGGTTTATCTACTGGATACAATATTGACTTGTTTTGCGTAGGTTTGGAGACTTTCATTCTTGGCTCTATTCTTCATCTTCCTTTCAAAATCTGAGCTTTAATCTGTTTACTCTTTGCATTAAATATCTTTAATCTAACTCTGTTCTTGCAGGTTCTCTATTGTATATTATTTTTCATTCTAATCAGTTTTTTATGGTTTTATTTTATCCAGATTGATTTCAAATCTATTTTTTGCAGTATATATTTGTGTAAAATCATTTCCACTGATCTTTGCAGGAGCCTAAATCTGTCTGTTATCAGTTCAGCTCTGATGGTTATATCTATCTTGTGCTGATTTTATATCCTTCTGTAGCTTTATATATCTCTAGTGTTCTTTCCATATTTCTCAAAAATCTATGTTTCTAACAATCTGCAGGCTAAGTCTTTGTCTTTATCAAATTTCTCTTATATCTAATTCCTTTTGCAGGTTTTATATTGTTATATCTTGTCTTACTTTGTATATTTATGTTCTTTAAGCTAACGTTTCCTATTCTTTTTGTAGCAGCAGATCCTTTACCTTCAGCTTTGTTTAACATAGTCTCAGATCTTCTTTCCATCTTTTTCTTTTCGCAACCTATTTTCCCTTTCTTCGCTGCTCTCTGGCGTCATAGCACTCTGCTCTCCTTCACTCCTTCTGCACTTCCTTTCTCAACGCAACTTTTGGTTGTAAGTTATAGACTTTTGTTGCTCCTCTTCTTTGCGCAGGAGTCTTCCTTTGTGCAGCTTAGTCAAAACTTTCCGTAGTCTTGCTAATCCCCTCTTTTTGGCTGTTGTCATCTCCTTGTTTGCTCTTCGCGCAACAACATTGGGAGGAGACCCTTGGTGTAGCTCTGTTACTCTACCTTGCACAACATACAGTTAAAATAATAACTGTGATTCTATCCCTCTCCTCTCGCAACTTTTCCAAACCCTTGTTTTGCTCACACTGTAAATCGAGGCCTTCTGATTTCCTGAACAACTATTACTGGTGATCGTCATGAATAAAAAACATTGACATGGTGGAAAGATTAGTTTGTATCAATCATTTTGCATCCTCCATTAAGCGGTATCAGTAGTTGAGTTGAAAAATTAGCTCGCCCCTTCTTGAAGAGGGGAACGCCTTTGATGTAACTGGTTACTTAAAAAAAGTTGATTCTAAGATTGGTTTACGGGTCAATAAAACTTTTGGCAACATAAAAAGGGTGTTCATAAGAACTGAAGAAAAAAAAAACACGCTATATAATTCTTGGGTTATATGCTGGATAACTTCATTCAAACATTCCTTGTCATCATTGGAAACGTGCATATTGGTGCCTCTGACGGACTTTGGTGACAGTTACCTTCCTTCTCGCGCTAAAAATAGGAGTTTATTCTCTGCAATTTTCCTGTATAATTAATGTTGTAGTCCATCATTTTTTTCTTTAATATCTCCAGGCTATTTCTTATTCTAACATTTTTTATTGCAGGTTCATGCAGGTTATAATCATATCATTTCAAATTCTTTATCATTTTTTTTCTTAAATCATATCACTTCTATCATTTTATGTTTTTTTTTTTTTTTCGTTTCTTCATCATTATTATCTACAGCTATACTATTATTATTCTAACCTTTTTGCAGGGAGAATCTATTTTTTTAATCATTCCATTCTTATATTTATCATATTTGTTTAATGTTTTAATTTTTCAAATTTTATTCTACAATCTGAGTTTAATCTTTAAAATTAATTTTAAAATTTTATTTAACAAAAAAATTTATTCGGTATTTATCAATTTATTCAAATTTAATCCTTTATAACCAAACTTGTTAAATTGTTTATCATAAATTTTTTTAAACTGTTATACTTTTTTTCTGCTTAATATCTTTCTATATCATTTTAAACCCACTTCTAGTTTATCTACATAAACTTAATTCAATTGTTAATTTCTTATTTAATTGTCATTAAAATTTGTTTCATCACTTTAACAAAAATTTAAATTTATTTGTATATTTAATATTTCTAGCATACTGAT
>MU223935.1:3909114-3935286 GCA_018584345.1 Thuja plicata | reverse complement strand
TCAGAGGGAAGTGATAGATGATTTACACTGACCCATTTGTTGGTGACATCCTTTTGTTCTCTCACCTTGGGTGTTAAGAAGAGTCAGAGATTATAAATCTAACGGGAGGACAAACTGTTAACCAACAATTGATAGTAGTGATCACAGATACTTAGCAATTACTAATTATTCTTTCTTTAATCATATTTAATTTATTTTCCATAAATGGATTATGCACGTGAGAGATTCAAATCCACTATCCTTAATCTTTCTTATCTACATGTAATTCTTTCCCATAAATGCATGCGTACTATTGATAGTTAATAATGGCAGTTAAAGAATCCCACTGACAAGGCATTTATTTCTTTTTGAGTTATGAGTTACAAGTTGCAGTTGCAATATCCACCGTCCACGTAAACAAATAACTAGTAGTAATTAACGATCATGGTTATACTAGTACACTTTTTAAGGCTTGATACGTGTCATCACTCTAGTGACTTCCTGCAGAAGTCTGTTTCCTTCAGAAATACGGCCCGAAATTAAATTTCAGCCATTGATCTAGGATGATCAAATGGTCTCAAATAATACATTTAACAATATAAAACAATGGATATTACTAATTAGGTTGTGTCCATGTGTGATCAGTTATATTCAGCTGGCCGTGATATTGCATCAATTACAATGTTACGTGTCATTATTTTGGTAACTTCTTGGAGAACTCTGTTTCCTTCAAGAAATTGGGCCAAAATTAAACTTCAGCCATTGATCTAGGATAATCAAACGATCTCAAATAAGACATTTAACATTAATTGGCATTGGCCCACATGATGCATTGATGAGTCCCATCTTTTGAAAACCGCCAAATAAAATATTTATTTTTCCCATAATTAACGATATATTAGCCAATAAACTATATATATTTTCAAACGACACATTAAAATTGCCAGTACAAATATTTTTTTACCTTCAAAAGAAAATAATTTGCCTCATATATTATATATTTTCCCCCACATTAATTTATAATTCACCAAGATTTTATGGAATTTTCATTCGTCAGGGAAAAAATTGCCTTCGCCTTTATATTATTTTCCTAATTTGGAAAAAACATTTGTCAACATCAATAAATTTTTTCCCCTAAATTAATGTATGATTCGCTAGGATTTTACACTTTTTCCTAGGAGGGGGTTTTTAAAAGTTATCCCTGGTCCTCCTGACATTGTATTTACTCAAAAGGATTTACCTTCTAAAGAAGTACATAATCAATATGATGCTCTTATGGTTGCTATTACTATCAATAAGAGTATCATTCTTAGGACCTTGATTGATGATGGATATGGGCTTAATATTTGTAGCATGGACATGCTCAAATCAATTAAAGCCGATCTTTCAACTATTCAATTTGATAATGCTCCTATACGTTGCTTTGATAACATTGATAAGAAAACTTTGGGCATCATTACCTTACCTATCAAAGTAGGTCCGGTCATCCTGAATACTCCTTTTCATGTTATGCTTGGACCTCTTAATTATAACCTCCTTTTGGGTAGACCTTGGTTGCATGAGATGCATGTTGTTCCTCCCTTAACCGTAAAGTCAAGTTTATTCACAACAACATGGTGTACACACTTCATGCGGATGATGCGCCAAATCCTTGTTTGAATATTCAAACCCACAATATTCCTATTCCTAATAGTAATCCTTCTTCCTCTAATACTCTTCCTGGAGATGATTGGGAAACCTTGGATTTTAATCCTACCGTTATTGGAGAGTATAAGGTTTCTAATCTTGATTTTATGAAGCAACAAAGAGAGTTTGAACAACGAGCTTTTGCTTCTACTTCTCATTCCCTTCATAATAACTTTGTCGTTGCTTCTACCCACTATGAAACTTTCAAACCTAATAATGATGACATACTGACTACTAAAGTTCCATTGACTCCTTTTGATATGGCTTCTTGTTATGGTCCTAGTTATCATTTACTAGTTAAACAAGGATTCAATGGTCAAGGATGTGGTAAGCATAAATATGGAATTCAAATGCCCTTACGAAATGGGGTGCATGAGCATTCTTATGGATTGGGATTTAATACTCAAAAACACATCAATGTTAAGAACATCTCAAATAACACTTCAAAACATGATGACCCTATGAAGGAATTTGACCAAGAAATTCTTTTGCCTAAACTCCTTCATGCTAAGATGATTACTAGACCTAAACACAAAAAGAAACATAGTCAACACTTGACGCCTCTTCTTTTTTTTGTATCATAGATTTTATGATCACTCTACTAATGAATTTCAAGCTTTACATTAGAAGATTAGGCAGCTCATTGATAGTAAATTTATTTATATATCATGTGGCAATGAGTTATATTTCAATCATGTTTTCTCTAAATAACTTTTATGTTCCTATTATGGAGCTCCACATTATGTAAACAATGTTAGCCTAATCCTTGGGGGCTCATTGTCTTGCATATTGTTGTGAGAAATATAATAGTTCCCCTTTCATCCTTGTTCCTACACTTGGGGGGCAAGGATACCTTCTCCTTCTTCTCTGTCTTTTTGGGATCCAATTTTTCCCTTGGTTAAGAATTATCTATCTATTATGTGATATCCAATCATACATGAAAATTTTGGTTTGCATTGAGGATCTATGTCCTTTATTATAACCTATTTTGTTGTATTGACATTGGGTTTCCATGGTTGATAAATATCTCACCTTGGAAACTGAATAGTGTGCTATCCCTCACAAGGGTTACTTTTTCACTTATTGCATGATATCTCTTTGCATTCGTCCCTTCGATGGACTCATAGGAGATTTGACCTTCTTGGCTTGGAATGGGTGTTGTCTATGGATATTTTCTTGATGTTGTTGAAGAAGGATTTATCCTTATTCTTATCTTTCCTTAACATGTCAAAATAGTATGTATTTTTCCATCTTAAGGAGTGGGGCATATATACGGCCTCCCTCGTTCTATATTATACATTATTGTTCTAACCTTTTGTTTTGCAGCATGCTAAATCCTCAGAAGGTAACACACATAAGTTTCTAAATCCTAAAGAGATACACATTCAATTACAATTCAATATGCTAAATCCTTGAAAGTTAATGCAGATAAGTTACTAAATCCTGAAGAGATACGCATTTTACAAATCTATTCTATGGTGATATAAGGATATGGATCCATGGGTACTTCATAAAAGCCATCAGAAGATGCAATACATATATGCACAAAGCCTCCAGAAGGCACATAACTTTATGGGGTGACTATCAAGTGCTTGCTTTGTGGGCCATCCTATCCTTTTTGTGGTTCACAGTGAGATACACACATCTTACTAGGTGAGATAACCACTCCTCTCTCTCTCTTTCTCTTTGACTGGTGATGTCTCTCTTATCATAATCTTAGGGTTGAAAAAGACTTGAGTCCTTGGGGTCTTGAGGATTCCTTTGTCCCTTTTTATTTGAATAAGATTATCTTTTCTTTATGATCTCCTTTACCAAGAGTTTGCGTCGAGTCCATACTCTTGCTAAAGTGGGGGCTAAATGTATCATCGAAAAATGGAAGAACTTCCATTTAGGACTGGTTTAGCCCTCTGAGTAAGTGGTTTGGGGTCATGTCAAGCTCGTTGAATGGGTCTTTGACTTGGATATACTTTTCCCCCCTGATTATGCCCCATTTCCCACTTCTCTCCGGCCTGTTTCTGGCATCCTAAACTACAAACTTGAGATTCTTGACCTTAGGGTCAAGGTTGAACTTCTGGGTCAAGGTCAACCTCAACCTCGACCTACATCAAGGTTGACCTTGACCCTAACCTAGGTCAAGGTCAACGTCAACCTTGACCTAGGGTCCAAATTTTAGGATCCCATAGTTTCTGGATGTTAGGCTTTGGAAAGATTTAACTCCCACTTCTGGGTCAGCTATTTTGGTCTTCGAGGCAATGAATCTTGAAATTTTATTTAAATAGGTCCACTTCTAAGGGTATAGGCCTAATTGGAATTTAATTCTCCTATGTAGGCCTCTCTAAAAGATTATGCCCTATATTTGTATATAAGAAAGTTTTCTCCTCTCATTTTCTCTATGACTTGGAACCATAAATCATCAACCAAGCAAGAAAGATCTAAGTGAAATCTAGGTGTGAAGGAAAAGATAAGAAGAAAGATTTGAAGCAAGATAATAATTTATTGAATAATTCATCTACTCTCAAGCATCCAAGCATTCAATCACTTTCAAGCATCCAATTTATCAAGGAGATCCATTGGTAGCCATTGAAGGATTCAAAGCTCTATGGAGCCCTCTTGTTGAAGATGTCTCCATCCACATCCATGCAAGCTTCTTCCTATTCCAAGATCCATTCAAGATTGATGTTGAATATCTAAGGGTAATTGATTTGAGACATCCTACATTATACATCTTACATTCTACATTAATTTGGAGAATACATACTTGTGGATCCAAGGATTCGAATCCTCCACAAGGGTTTCTATACAAGCAAGGTGAATGTGTTCATTTATTTTTTTTATTTATGCAATTTCAATTATACTTTAAGGTTAATTCCAAAACTAGGGTTGACGAAGGAAAACCCCTCCCCCCAACAAAAAAACCATTTTTCTTGCAGGGACAAGTTCAAAACAGTGAATTAGAGTGCAGATTCGGATACCCTTTTCGACAAAGTTTCAAGATCTGAAAACAAATTTTCTGTCAGACTGTGTAGGTTAGAATTGGAAATTCTGGGCCACAATCGAAACTTTTGGGTCAAAAGAAACATTCATTTCTGGGTCAGAATTGACATTCTGTTCTGGGTCAGAATCTGAGATTCTAGGTCTGAATCATAACTTTTGGGTCAAAATTGACCTTTCTCAGAAAAGAAAAAGATTTTTGGGTTTTGTAGATCTCATAGGTTTGGTCTAGGTGTATGGAAATCAACAGTTTCTGAGATTGTTTCACAAGGTTTTCAGCAGATTATTTTTCGGAGGTATGTATTTTTTATTTATTCATTTCAATATTAGTGTTCTAGATTTACCTTTCAAATATTTTCAATTTCTCTTCCCTAAACCCTCTATTTAAAGAGGTGAGGGAGAAGTTAACCCAAGCCATTTAGCTCCTTTGTATAGATCACATGTTAACACTTAACTTTGTGTTAATCAGATCTCATTAGAGGATAAATCTTGGTATTCTTCCGCTCCTAAGTATAGGGTGTGGATCCATTTTCCCTCTATACACCCCCAAACAGCCAAAAAATGCATGCCAAATCCAACACAAATTTGTGAATTTAATTTTCAAATACAAGTATAAATGAAGTAAACTTAGGCTTATTTGATTTTTCAATAAAGAATATTTAGAGGAGGCCAAAATGCAATTTCTCACACCCAAGTCAAACTATTTTTTCTGCCCAATTGCATGAGTTGACCAAGCTACCAAAATTACATCAAAATCTTGCCTGATATGTATGAAAGATGACATATTTGCATTTGATCTTAATATAATTTTAACATAAAAAATAGTAGCTTGAGAAAATTTGCAATCTATAGATTTCAATTTGGATAATTATTGGCCAAACAAGTTCTAAATTATGTTTCCCAAACTATATATGAAACATGGAAGACTAAATAAAATAAAAATTCCTAAAACTTAACCCGCTCTAAAACTACCGCTCTGCAATTTTCAAACTTCAAACCCTGCAACTTCACATGGTGTCCAATGGGGGTGGGGTCCATGTCCTCCATCTGAGGAACCTCTCCCTAATGATGTAAACGTGTCTCTCATTAAGGGCCCTATGAAAAAAGGTGGATGGTTAGCCTGCAAATGCCATTAATCTACTTTGGGATGCAATGATAATATTTTTTAGGATTCTAAAAGGTTGGAACATGTGCATTCCGTATCGTCTTAAAAAGTAACTACCTAACATTTTCTCATTTTGAGACTATTTCATGCCTACTTTAGTGTGTTTTGTATGGTAGGACCTCATAAAACACTTAAATGCATACTTAATTCAATTATGGGTCCTCCAAATCCTTCAATATTTATTTAACTCAAGGTTGGCTCCCACTTCTAGGCTTGATTTTATATTTTCCATCCAATCCCATAATTCATTTCCTCACCTAGGACATATTCGATTATTTTATGCTTTCGAGATCTGCTCTAACCCCGCAATAACCTGCATTTCCCCCTTCTCCTTTTCAAATTCTCCGCATCCCCGTAAAATTGGAGCCAATTTTTCCTGGGACAAGTCAACTAGCTGACTTGTCCTGGGGAAAAATTAATTGGCCAACTTGTCCTTAGGCTTTATGGCCCAAATTTTTCTCGGAGCCGTATGACGAGGTTTTCCTTCAAGATTTAGATTTGTGGTCAAAATTGATTGAATTCCAATCCCAAATGAGGGAGTTAAGTATTAAAGGACCTCCTCTCCCCTAATTTGTGATAACATAAGGAGGTGTAACATAATCCACAATCTTATTTAAGCTATAATCAAGTACAATCATTCAAGCCTTCAAGCCTTCAAGTTCAAGGAAGCCATCAAGAGCCATCAAGCATCCACATCTTCATCCTCTCACACAATCAAGGTGTTTTCTTCCATAGATATAGCTTCTTTCTCCCATTGGAGGCCAAGGAAAGGATTTTTATATCAAGGAAGGAGATCCACATTTATCCATCAAGCTTCATGAGGTTTTGTCTCGCATGATTTCCTTTTGGGTTTTTGTGTTTAGTAAAAGCTATTGCATTAGCATACTTTATCACATTTAAAGAAGTAATTGCATCTACAAGGTATGATATACTTCATTATCTATATCTAACCTCTGCTACATGACAACACACTTTGCTTTTATTTCATTCCATTTCAAGGTTGTTTCCTATACAAGGGTTTGACAAAGGCAAACCCCTTTCTTAAATCTTCTTCCCCATTTTTATACGTGTGGGTATAGTTTGTGGAGATGAGATTCTGGATCTAGGTAGGACAGGTGTAGACACGTGATTCAAAAAAATTTCACCAATTTTTTCCAGGAACAAGTCGACTAGTCAAATTTTTCCCAAAAAGTAGACTTGTCCCTGCCATTTTTCAGTGAAATTTCAGGTGTAGAAAGATACAGGTGCTTACCTTCCAGATCTATAGTTATAGTAGAATCCAAGATTTTGATGATATTCAAATTCAAATTTAAAGTCCTACCTTCTCCATATTATTTCCAGGTGCACTCGTTCCTACCTCTTTCTCCTTGGCACTTACTTTATTAGATTGAATCTATCCTTTATACTTTATCATATCACATTTATCCTCCTAGGTATCCATGTTGGTCCCATTGAGAGGGGGTGGGTGAATTAGACAAATCAAAACTTAAATACTTTAAAAATGAACTCTCTTATTCACTTGATAATACTGAATATGATAAATAACCAATTCACCAATACACTTAATAACTTAAACAACAATACATCTCATATATGTAAATCAATCATTCAAACTTAGCAACATTAGATTTACTTATATAATTCTAGATTTAACTTAGTTGACACAAGATTTAACTCAATTGACACCAGATTCAATGAGCAAATCCAATTTGAGAAAATTCTCTATGGGAATTTTAACCCACAATAAAAATGTACCCTTCTGAAGTACGCTTGCTTAAGAATTTATCTTGTTAAAGATAACAAAAACATTTGCTAAATATGACCCTGTTAGGGGATTTACCTAAGATATATTAAGATCTTCATTTCTGTTAGGAGTGGCCTTGTTAGAGGTCTTTAAACACTCTTTTGGAATGTCACCTAAGTCTAGGTTTTAGAAATAGGACTGTTAAATCCACTCAGTTAACAGATTTCTCTGTTACAAATATTAATAAGAAAAAGTAAAATTTGATCTGTAAATATAGAAACTACCTTTTCTTATGTCAGATCCTTTATGCTCAATTCAATACTGGAAACACATACTCCATTTATCTCTTTCTCAGACTATAGATTCTTCAATCTTTATTTCTCTTTTATGCTTGGTAAATGTTGTCCTTCAACTTCTTCTTCTCTGTTCAATTCGCTAGCCTCTCTGTATTCATATTTCTCATTCTTTATATAGACATAATTTTGCCTCTTAATCGCCTTAATTTGATTTTCCTTCATTTGCGCTTAGCCATTCAATCATCTTCTTCATATTTCACAACTCGATAAACCATTTCACTATTACCTCGGAACTTGTACTTTTCTCAGAACTCTTCAAAATTCAGTTTAACCACTTGATCTTCACCTTAGATTTTCTCATTGAATTTTCCCTTTCGTAGATCTTATAAAAAATATCATTTAATTTATTTCCTCTTCTAGCTCATCATCGCTTCATGTTAAATTTGATTATATCATCATTTACAATCAATATTCTGTACTCGGTAAAACTTGCTTTGCAACCTCAGTAACTGACTTCATTCACTGCTCGATGTCTAACTCATCTTCAGTTCTTGGTGCTTGAATTTCACTCGGTGTTAGGTAACTGTAACCAACTCACATTACATTCTACTGAATAACTTTGTCTAGCTCGGTAAAGTAACTCTTTTTGTCATAACTTTAATTCTTTGCAATTTCTGACTTGATCAATCAATTGTACCGATTTGATAACATCAAATATATAGTAGAAAAAAACTATATCATCATTATTTCATCATTTCCCGATCAATATTTGTCACCCATTTGACTTCTCCTCTTAAGAACTGGTAACGTAAATAAAAATCAATTAATCAATTGCTTGACATCAATGACAAACCAACAACTGATCTAACCATTTCTACAATCATGATACTTGGTATCACTTGGTATTCATCATCTCCATGAGATATTATTCAATTAATCAACAATCTCCCTCTTTGGAATTGATGGAAACCACTATAATAATGTTATAGCAATTGATGATGGCAGCTCTCAATTAGATAACTATACTCCGTCTGAGTTGATAATTTTGTTTCCACTTTGATCTATGATCTGAATCTCCCTCTTGGATAACTATTTTGTTTGTGTAACATACACTATGATTCTCCTTCATGAGTAAATATGAGCGATTTATTCTCTCTCAATATAAATATCAATTTCTCCCTTAAGGATAAATGTCATCATTCCATTCTCTCCCTTTTTGACAACAATGCCAAAAATTCATACTCCTAAAAACTTATTCCAGTAGTGGATTATACCTGACATGTACTCATAAATCATTATATACAAATTTTTTTTTACAACTTCAGGAATCACCTAAAGTGTGTCATACTAAAATCAATTCAGAAATAGATATTCTAATGAAATATATAATTGATGCAGCATGCCTCATGCTCTTTAGTGAACATTGGATAGGGGAAGAACCCCTAATTTACCTATGAGATACTCAAAAGCATCTTTAGGTAGTGGCTTTGTAAAGATATCAACCAATTTATTTTGAATTTACTGTAAGGTATAAAAAGGATGTTGATAAAATGTATGTAAGATGGAAGATTTTTTTGATGTTGAGGAGAAGATATGATCCCTTCCTAGCCCCAAATTTCACCAAGGAAAGATCCACTTTGATCAACCATAAGAAAATGGTTAATGCACAAATGCATCAATCGATCAGAAATAAGAAGAAAGAAGAAAGTCTTACAATCTCGAATAATGGATGAAGAATATAATAGATTTGAATTGATTAAGACCTTAATTGAAATGAATTAGAAGACAAGTACATACCTCAAAATGTAACAAATTTGAACAATGCTATGTTCGGGTGTCTGCACTGAGTTTCTAGAAGTTGTACAAATAGATTGGGCACAGAAACACAGAGACAAAGAAAACCCATAAATCTTTTCCAGATCTAGCTCAGGTCGATTTTGACCCAAAACAAAATGTCGATTCTGACCCAAAATAGAAAGTCAATTCTGACCCAAAATAGAAAGTTGACCTTGACCTGCACAGTACGACGTAAAATCTATTTTCGAATCCCAAAAGTTTCCCAAAAAGGGTATTTGGATCTACACTTGAATCTGTTGTCATGTACCTATACCTACAAGAAAAATAGTTTATTTTTTGGGTGAGTAGTTTGCCTTAGCCAAACCCTGATTTAGGAATTAACCTTGAAATCAATAATTGAAATAGAGAATGCTTGCAAGTAGTAGAAGTAGATCTAACAATGAAGCTATGATACTCAAATAGATATGCAATTGTATTTTGAATGTAAATAAGTATGTTAATATGAAAGCTTGGACTCAACATTAGAAATCAAAACCCTCCATGATTGTATGCTTGGAATCCACCTTGAAGGAAGAATGAAGGAATCTTGAGGATGCACAAAGGATGTTGATGGAGGATCACACCACCATGATGGATAGATCTAAGGTTTTGAATGATGAATCTTGAATGCTTAAACCAAATACCTTCAAAGGCTTGAATCCTTGATCTTCAATGGATAACTGGAATGCTTGAGAGAAAGACTTGAAAACCTTAGTTGAAATTTGAAAGCTTGAGGATATGTAGAATAATGGATGCTTGAAATATTTAGTCTTGGATTGTTCCTCTTAGAGAAAATGAGAGGAGAAGGCTTCCTTATATACCAATCTAGGGCACAATCTTATAGAGAGGCCTATATAGGTGAAATAAATTCCAATTAGACCTATACCCCTAGAATAGGACCTATATTAAATATAATTTAAGAGTCTTCACTTTGAAACGCAAAACAACCAACCCGAAAGTGGGAAAATGAACTTTTGAATGTCCCCCAGTAGCAGACAAACTTTCTAATTGGAAAGGGGGACCTAGGTCAATTTCGAGGTCGACCCTAACTTAGGTCAAGGTTGAGGTCAAACTTGACCCAGGGAGTCATGACCCTTCGAAAATGTGCCAGGTGGGATAAACAGTGTCTGAATAGGCCCAATTAGGGTCCTAAATAGGCACAGAAGATGGGGAGGGTGCATAAATGAGAGAAAAATATGATGATGGTCTAAAAAATCCCCTAAGGAGGGATAAACATTCTTAACATGGAAGTGATTCCATTTTAAGATGATACATTAAGCCCACACTTTAGCGGGAGCATGGAAATCAAACATACTTGTAGTAAAGTTAGAAGAAAGACTCTGGTGGATCGCATTCAGGTAGAACATCAGTCAGCCAAGGAAATGATCCACTAGAAAAAGGATTCTAACTCAAAATACATGCACAAGGGTACTAAGGCAAAGATAAAATAATCATAGAAAGCATAAATGACTACATAAGCAAGATAAGAGCAACACTATAAATAACATAGCTTCATGATCTAATCCTACTAGCATGAAAGCAAAAGAGAGAAAAGAGAGAGTGATTACCTCACCTAGTAAGATGCCCAACTTACCATGAATCACCAAGGAGGGAGAGCCCAACAGGTTCACCCATAAACTATGCTTTGTAATGCATCTTTTGATGGCTTTTGGAATACCCGTAGATCCACATTCTTGTATCACTATGGAATATAAAATACGTGTCTCTTTAGGATTTAGAAACTTATGTGTGTTACCTTCCAATGATTTAGCATATTTGAATTTGAAAAATGCGTATCTCTTTAGGATTTAGCAACTTATGTGCATTACCTTCTGAGGATTTAACAAAAATAAAAATAAAAATGCGTCTCTTCAGGATTTAGAAACTTATGTGCGTTACCTTCTGAGGATTTAGCATATTGTAAAATGCAAAATATAGTATAAGGGAGACCCTATATATGCCCCCTCCTTATCGTGGCTACCTAATAGACATGATAAGGAAGAGAAAGGAGGATACCTACTTCACAAAGTAAGGATATATCCTGTTAGCAACAATGTACACTATAGTCTAAGCGAAGAGTGTTGACCCTTACATCTAAGAGCATAGATAATAATGAAAAGGATATGTCACTTATGGAAATAGGATCATCAAAGAGGAAGAGATCTTATCAACAATATTCCCACAATAGAGGAGTGCTTAGGATAAAATATCATCTTTCAAATAAAAGTAAAGAGGGACAAAGATTCAATCATCAAGCCCCCTATGATAAAGAGGAAGTGGAATCTTGGAATGAAGGACTCAAACTCTAATCCAAAGCAAGGGAAAGAGTTTATAAGGAACATAATTTGCAAAATAAAGAAGAGGTGATGATCTAGGAAAATAACCTCTTATATAAGAGGGTATCCATAGCCAAAACATATGTCTTTATAAGGAAATAATGTTGCAAAATAAACAAATACCACTAAGCTAAGGAAAGTAGATCCTTAAACATAGATAAAGAAGGAAAACCTTTCCCCTTAGGGATGAAAGCAAGGGATATACCAATCATATCAAGATATGTTGTAGCAAAGAGATATCTTTACAAAAAAAATGTCCTAGAAAAGATATCATGAATATTAGAAGAGAGCTATGGATGATTATGGGTGAAGGAAGGATGTACCATAATATAAAACCATAGGGATAGAATATAGAAAGGATAAACAATTAAGCTAAAAAAAAATACATGCTAAGCATAATGGATCCTATAAAAAAATGGAAGAGATACCTCTTGCCCCCCAGTGAAGAGACAAGAGGGAGAAAGATCTATATTATAGAAGAATGAGGGGTATTCCCTGTATGAAAATTATGAAGAAATTGTAATACTGCACGAGAGTGAGATATAATTCCTAAATCAAATCTTTCTGTAACATACATCTTGAAATGCACACAATTAGAAAGTAAATTTGTATTACTATAATGAAAAGGAAATTTGTATTTGGAGAGAGCATCTTTCGGCATAGGTTCAAAGATTTATTTCTTAGAATTTATTAACTGAACATAGACCTTCTTAGCCACATCTTGAGGGGTGTCATGGTAATCTAAGGAAGGTGTTGTAAGGAGAATATGAAGAGGAGGGAAACAATCAAAATCAACCACCTCAAGTTGAGATAGTGGAAATCCTAGACCATGCTTATCTTGTTTAGGGGATAGATGAACTAGGTATTTAATACCATGTTCATTAAAACCCAGCCCTAAACCCTTATAACCTTGTTTAGCCACCATATTGTATCCAATAGTGTACATATCTTGTAAAGCTTCTGCAGGAGGTGATTGTTTATGGTCATCATGAGAAAATGTTGTGTAAGGTGGAATGATAGGTTTAGAAGAGGTTTCATTGCTCTCCTCTTTAATATCATCATGGATTGGATAAGAAGGGGAAGGTAAATAAAATAATTCTTGTACATCTACAACATGAACCATAGTTTGAGCCCCTTCACGAGTGTGGGAAGAACTAGGAATAGAAGATGAAGAAATAGGAGTATGAATGTTAGGAATTAGATTAGGAAGGATAGGATGAGGATTAGGAAGATTAGGAATTAGATTAGGATTAGGAAGATTAGGAAATGGGGAATCATCTACCAAATTCTTTGCATAATAAAAAAGAGCAATAAGTCCACTACACAAATCCTTAATGAACGTTTTGTAAGTAGGAAGACTAGTATTAGTTAATCTCATAATAGCATGAGAAAGTGAAACATGAAGAGTAACAAAGATGAGGAAATAGACGATACTTTCATAAACATCATAAGTACTATAAAGAGATGCTAAAAGAAGAATAATGAGGAAAATAACCACACACCAAAGCATCTTAAAGATATTCATAGTGAATGAAATGAAAGAAATGTTTTTGTATTTTAATGAGTATGTAATTTTTTTTTTTTTTTTTTTTGTATTTTAAAATGCAAGAGTATAAAATAAAACTAATCTAATATGTATGCAAAAGCTAGTCTCTAAGGAAAAGAGGCAAAGCATCTAACACAAAAAAGAAAGAGTTGTCTATTGTGGGTTCACCAAAATGTAATATATAAAAAGGATGTTGATAAAATGTATGTAAGATGGAAGATTTTTTTGATGTTGAGGAGAATATATGATCCCCTTCCTAGCCCCAAATTTCACCAAGGAAATATCCACTTTGATCAACCATAAGAAAATGGTTAATGCACAAATGCATCAATCAATCAGAAATAAGAAGAAAGAAGAAAGTCTTACAATCCTGGATAATGGATGAATAATATAATAGATTTGAATTGATTAAGAACTTAATTGAAATAAATTAGAAGACAAGTACATAACTCAAAATGTAACAGATCTGAATACTGCTATTTTCGGGTGTCTACACTGAGTTTCTGGAAGTTCTGCAATCGGATCAGGCACATAAACACAGAAAAAAAAAGAAAACCCATAAATATTTTCTAGATCTAGCTCAGGTTGATTTTGACCCAAAATAGAAATTTTATTCTGACCCAAAATAGAAATTCAACCTTGACCTGCACAGTCCGACGGAAAATCTATTTCCGGATCTTGAAGGTTTTCCGAAAAGGGTATCCAAACCTGCATTTGAATCTGCTGTCATATACTTGTACCTATAAGAAAAATGGTTTGTTTGTTGGGTGAGGGGTTTTCCTTAGTAAAACCTAGATTTAGGAATTTACCTTGAAATCAATAATTGAAATAGAGAATGCTAGCAAGTAGTAGAAGTAGATCTAACAACGAAGCTATGCTACTCAAATAGATATGCAATTGTATTTCGAATGTAAACAAGTATGTTAATATGAAATCTTGGACTCAACATTAGAAATGAAAACCCTCCATGATGGTATGATTGGAATCTAACTTGAAGGAAGAATGAATGAATCTTGAGGATGCACAAAGGATCTTGAAGGAGGATCACACCACCATGATGGATAGATCTAGGGTTTTGAATGATTAATCTTGAATGCGTGAACCAAATCCCTTAAAAGTCTTGAATGCTTTAATCCTTGATCTTCAATGGAGAACTTGAATGCTTGAGAGAAATAATTGAAAACCTTATTTGAACTTAGAAAGCTTGAGGATATGTAGAATAATGGATTCTTGAAATCTTTAGTCTTGGATTGTTCCTCTTAGAGAAAATGAGAGGAGAAGGCTGCCTTATATAACAATCTAGGGTGCAATCTTCTAGAGAGGAATACATAGGAGAATTAAATTCCAATTATACCTATACCCCTAGAATAGGACCTATATTAAATATAATTTAAGCTTCGTCACTTTGAAACCCAAAATAGCCGACCCGAAAGTGGGAAAATGAACTTTTGAATGTCCCCCAATAGCCGACAAACTTTCTAATTGGAAAGGGGGACCCAGGTTGAGGTTGAGGCTAACCCTAACCTAGGTTACGGTCAAGGATAACCCTAACCTCGGTCAAGGTTGAGGTCAACCTTGACCCAGGGAGTCAGGACCCCTAGAAAATGAGCCAAGTGGGATAAACACTATCTAGAGAGGCCCAATTAGGGTCCTAAATAGGTACAGAAGCTGGGGAGGGTGCAGAAATGAGAGAAAAATATGATGATAGTCTAAAACATACCCTAAGGAGGGCTAAATGTTCTTAACATGGAAGTGCTTCCATTTTAAGATGATATATTTACATATTCCAATCTCACACTCTTCTCTTGAACTTATTCTCTCAAGTAGTGATACTTGATAGAAATGTGCTTGGTCTTTGAATGAATAACTAGGTTCTTTGATATATTAATGATACTTGTATTATCACAAAAATAGTAAATGAAACTTTGATATCTTCTTGCATACCTTCAATTAATTGCTTAATCCATACTATGTTTGCACAATTCATAACAGCAACAACATATTCAGCCTCGACAATAGACTATGAAATACAACTTTGTTTCTTGTTTAGCCATGTAACCAACCTTTCACCTAGATAGAATTTTCCTCTACTAGTACTTTTTCTTTCATCAAAATTTCCAGGCCAATCTGCATCAGTTTAGACTTGCAGATCAAAAGTACCTCCTTTTTTGTACAATAAACCAAACTCTTATGTGCCTTTTAGATATCTCAAAATTCTCTTTACTGTAGACATATGTGTTTTGTTTGGATTAGAAGAAAATCTTTCATCAATTCCAACAACATGTGCCATATCAGGTCTACTGTGAACATGTGCTATATCAGGTCTACTGTGAACAACATACTGTAATTTACCAATCATGGATCGGTAAAGAGTATTATCCGCCTCTTGTGTTTCATCCTCTTTAGACAATTTACATCCAGTAACCATAGGTGTTCCATCAGGTTTGGAATCTTCCATAGAAAAAGTTTTAATAATCTCTTTGATATACTTGGATTGCGTAATATAGATCCCTCAAGTAACTTTTGTATCTGTAGACCTAGAAAGAACTTAATCTCTCCAATCATTTACATTTCAAACTCTTTTCTCATTTAATCAACAAATCCTTTACATAAAGTGTCATTGCCTCCAAAAATAATATCATCAACAAAAATCTTAGCAATCAATACTGTATTATCATTGTCACATTTCAAGTAAACATTACTATTATCTCTTGTTCTTTGAAATCTTTTTTTGATTAGATAAGAGTGAAATCTCTCATACCATGCTTGGGGTGCTTGTTTCAAGCCATATAAAGCTTTATTTAACTTACATACCTTATTCTTGTTTGTGTTCTCAATAAATCCTTCAGGTTGCTCAATGTATACTTCTTCTTCAAGTATCCCATTAATAAATGAAGACTTATCATCCATCTAATATAATTTGAATCCTTTGTAAGTAGCATAAGATAGAAGTATTCTAACTCCTTCCAATCTAGCAACAGGTGCAAAAGTATCTCCATTGTCAATACCTTCTTCTTGTGCATAACCTTTACAAACCAATCTAGCTATATTTCTAATAACTTCTCCATGCTTATTCATTTTATTTCTGAAAATCCATTTAGTACCAATAGAATTTTTTTCTTTGGGCCTAGGTACTAATGTCCATGTCTTGATCTTCTTGATTTGATCATACTTTCATTTCATTGCTTTCATCCAATCTTCATTATCTAGTGCCTCTCTAACTTTCATAGGATCAAATGTAGATATCAAACATGTATTGTCTCTTACCTTGCATCTAGTCATCACTCCAACATCCTTATTTCCAATAATCTTGCTTGGGGAATGATGCCTTCTCACATACTATTCCAAAATAGGCTCGGTTTCTCTTGGTTCTTCAATATCAACATTCGGTTGTTGAACTCCTTGTTCATCTTCCTCCTCCATAGGTTCTCTCGGTAAGGTATTAGAGGCATCAGGTTGTACATATAAAAACTTCTCATAATCTTATGGTTCCTTCTTACTATCTTCCTCATTCCTTTCTACAAATTCATCAATTCTTACATTTGCACTTCCCACCATTTTTTTAGTAACCTTGTTCAAACATTTGTAAGATTTACTCCTTGTATAATATCCTAAGAATATTCCTTCTTTTCCTTTTGAATGAAAATTTCATTCTCTAGAATCTTACAAAATATAGCAAATTTATCCCAAAGATTTTAAAGTAACTAAAATTAGGTTTGTGTTCATACCAGATTTCATAAGGTGTTTTGTTGGTACCTTTCTTCATTTGTACTCGGTTCAATGTATAAACGGCAGTAATCACAACTTCTCTCCAAAAGTTTTGTGAAACTCCTTTTTAAGTCATCAGTGTCCTAGCATAATAAAAAATAGATCTATTTATTCTCTCACCAATCCCATTCTATTGTGGTGTTCTCAGTGCTGACAACTATCTCTTAATTACATTCTCATTACAAAACAAGGTAAACTCATCAGAAGTAAACTCACCTCCTTTGTAGGATCTCAGACATTTCAACTGTCTTCCAGTTTCTTTTTCAACTCAGGCCTTATACCACTTAAACATTTGAAATGCATCAAATATTTCTTTTAAAATATTACTGACATTATTCTAAAATAATCATCCCCAAATAAAATAAAATATCTGTCTCCATAGTAACTTTGAGTCCTCATGGGTCCACATAAATCAATATGTACTAAATCCACAATTCCTTGTGTAACATAAGTCTTACTTGCAGAATGAGATTTATTCATCTTACCCATCCGACATTTTCTAGTCTCGATAGTCCTCTTAATCTACTCTTCTTGCTCACTTTCATTAAGCTGTCAAAATTAACATGACAAAGCCTTTTGTAACATAACCAAACATCTTCAACTTTAGAAAATAGGTAAATCTTCATAGAAGTATCAAGATAAAATAAATTACCTTTAGATTGTTCTCCAGTAGCAATCAGATTATCCTTTTCATAAAATAATTTCACCTTTCCATATTGAAATTCTAGTCGGTCACCAATATTGTTTAGCTGTGCAACACTCAATAGATTATACTTTAATCCTTCAACCCAATAAACATCATCACATATTGTGTTATTCAGTAGAATCATAGAACCTTTTCCTTTCATAGGATATGGAGCATCATTACCAAATCTAACATAACCTCCATCATGCATTTCAAAGGAAATTAACTTAAGTGTGTCACCAGTCATGTGATGTGAACAACCACTATCTATAATCCATGTTTCATTCTTACTTATGATATTAGGGCTCTAGGTTCTTCTTCATTAGAATAATCTTTCATAGCAACATAAACAACTTATTTTCCATCATCACTATCAAAAGAATCATCATCATTTAGTCCTTCATTAGAAATATGACAAGATTTCTTACCTTTATTTTTGTAGTCTCTGTATCTCCTGAATCTGTTTTCTCTTTTGTCCTTATCTCTGTTATTTTTCTTTTTCTCCTTATCTTTCTCTAGACAGTTAGATGCAAAGTGACCAATTTTATCACAATTAAAACATTTCAAGGGTAACTTACCTCATTATTTTCCTTTCCTCTTTGTATCCTTCTAGCCAACAAAGCTTCAAATTCTCTTTCATTATCATCACATTCAGTAAATAAATCTTCAAGACCTTCAATGCAACTATACAATTTTACACTAGCACTGCTAGAATATCCATCTCTGGCAGAAACTTCCCTATCTTTTCCAATCTTTAAAGTAGACTTAAATGTAGATTCAATCTTAGAAGTAGCAGACAAGCTATTGTCAAAATCATTTAACTCAAATGCAGTTAACTTACCAATAGTAGCATCTAGTGAAACATTCACTTGGGCTATAGATCTTAGCTCTTGTATAACATATACACGAATACCATAACTTGGTAGCAGGGTTCTCAACATTTTTCTTGTAACATCATCCTCTATTATGATCCTACCATCTCTCCTGATAGAATTAACAGTCTCCTCAAGTCTTGTACTATATTGTATTATGTTCTCTCCTTCCTTCATCCTCATAGAGTCAAATTTTCCTCTTAAACTTTCTTCTTTAGCCTTTTGAACATGCTGATCTCCACCATAAGTCAAAATAATCTTATCCCACATTTTTTTTGAAGTAGTGCAACCATCAAGCTCATCATATTTCTGGTTGGTAAGTGTAGAAGCAATGCCAATCATAACTAGTGTGTGTTCCTGTTTCTTTCTTTGCTCACTGATAGTCAAAGGTGTAGTAGTAGGTGCTACATATTCATTATCAAGAAAGTGAAGTGCATAATCTCCTACTCTAGACACATGCAACCTCATTCTACTTTTCCATGTAGATAAATGATCCCTATTCAACTTTGGTGCTTCCCTCTTATACATCTTTATATCTTGATTCAAGTTCTTTTAAACTTATTACTTCAAAGTAACTTAGCTTTGATACTAATTATTGGTCCTACTGAGAGGGGTGGGGGGTGAATCAGACAAATCAAAACTTAAATAATTTAAAAATGAACTCTAATTCACTTGGTAATACTGAATAGAGTAAATAGCCAATTCACCAATAAACTTAATAAATAAACAACAATACATCTCATATATGTAAATCAATCATTCAAACTTAGCAACATCAGATTAACTCATATAACTCCATATTTAAATCAGTTGACACAAGATTTAACTCAGTTGACACTAGATTTAATGAGGAAACCCAAATTGGGAAAAACCTCTATGGGAATTGTAACCCACAATAAAAATGTACCCTTCTAAAGTACGCTCGGTTAAGAACTTTTCATGTTAAATATTACAAACACATTTTTTAAATGTGACCCTTTTAGGGGATTTACATAATATATGTTTAGATCTTAACCCTATTAGGAGTGGCCTTATTAGAGGTCTTTAAACACTCTTTTGGAATGTCACCTAAGTCTAGGTTTTACAAATAGGACTGTTAAATCCACTCAGTTAAGAGATTTCTCTGTTACAAATATTAATAAGAAAATATAAACTTTGATTTGTAAATATGTAAACTACCTTTGCTTTTATCAGATCCTATATGCTAAATTGAATAGTGGCATCACATACTCCATTGATCTCTTTCTCAGACTGTAGATTCTTCAATCTTTGTTTTTCTAATCTTCTCGGTAAATGTTGTTCTTCAACTTCTTCTTCTTCTCTGTTCAATTCACCAGCCTCTATGTATTCATATTTCTCATTCTTTATACAGAAATACTTTTTCCTCTTAATCTCCTTAATTTTATTTTCCTTCATTTGCGCTCAGTCATTTGATCATCTTCTTCATATTTCACAATTCGGTAAACCATTTCACTTTTACCTTGGAACTTGTACTTTTCTTGGAACTCTTCACAATTTAGTTTAATCGCTTGATCTTCACCTTATAATTTCTCATTGAATTTTATTGTTCATAGATCTTATAAAAATATCATTTAATTCATTTCCTCATCCATCTCATCATCACTTCGCATTAAATTTGATCTTATCATCATTTATAATCAATATTCTATACTCGGTAAAACTTGCTTTGCAACTCGGTAACTGACTTCATTCACTGCTCACTGTCTAAGTCATCTTCAGTGCTCGGTTCTTGACTTTCACTCGGTGTTCGGTAAATTTAACTGACTCATAAAATTCTATGGACTAACTCTGTCTAGCTCGGTAAAGTAACTCTTTCAGTCATAACTTTAATTCTTTGGAGTTTCTGACTTGATCAATCAATTATATCGATTTGATAACATCAAATATATAGTAGAAAACAACTATATCATCATTACTTCATCATTGTATGATCTTTATTTCTTACCCATTTAACTTCTCCTCTTAATATATGGTAACATAAATAAAAATAAATTAATAAATTACTTGACATCAATTACAAAACAACAACTAATCTAACCATTGCTACAATCATGATACTCAGTATCACTCGGTCTTCATCATCTCCATCATATATTCATCAGTTAATCAACAATCCATACCCACTTGGTCATATATCTTGCATTAGCACCCTTCGTCCTTTTGGATGTGCTAATCATATTTTTCTTAAGAGTAGGTTTTTATTCCAATGCATGCAAGATCTTGGTGAGTGATGTACATCTTAGCATTGCTTACCATTTTCTTCTATACATTAGTGAACTCGACTAATAAGATTTGCATTCTCATTCTTGGTATTAGATTTCATTCACTATGGAATTCACTAAGTTAGATTGGTGTGTCTGTAGACACCTAAAATCATCCTTTAACATTATAAATTATTACTTATCATATTTTTTATTTTCTCCTACCAATTTAAATTAATTAATTTAATTAAATTTGTTTTTTTTCTATAGTATTTAAATTTAGTTTAAATACCCCCCTCTTGAGAGTATTAAAATTTATTTAATAACTTCCCTCCATAAAATCCCCCTTTAAATAAATTTTCAATTTATTTATTTCCCTCATATTCTAATATTCTTCTAAACCATGATTAGTCTAAATTTAATTTAGTTTAATCCTAAATCTAGACCTAAATCCTACCCTACCTCACATCACTCTCAACAAATAGACCTAGTTGCTAATTAACTAAGGTTAATTAAGCTAATTCTATGATTCCTACACCTATTGGTCCTAATTATTTTCTCACATGTGTGTGAGCAAGTTTCCAAAAATTGCATTTTCAAATAATTCTAAAATTGCCTAAATAAGGTTTCTTAAAACCTTGATGACACCCTCTTACACTTGCAAAAAATGATTCATTTGACCAAGCTTATGACATCTATGAAAAATCTCATATATGTGTACTTGAAGTACACATTGACCCATGACATCTCAAGTTGCTGACACATGTGTGAGAAAACTTAGACTCTTTCATGGCTTATGTGTCCTTCATGTGGAACCTATGTGGATGCCACATGTGATCCACCTCACCCAAGCCCTCCAAAATCCTATAAATAGGAGCCTTGCCAAGAGTAAATAATCCATTAGTCTTTCATTAGATTTATTATGCTAGTTTGTATCTAGAGTTCTCTTATATGAATTTAGATTTTTTCATGCTAACCTTGTTTGGTAGTTGTTGCATTTAAATCATGGTAGTTTCACTTTTAAGTTTGTATTCAATATTAGATTTTTTCACTTAGAGCTCATATCTACTTCCATCTTATGCATTTAATGCTTGAGACTAGTTCTTCATAAGTAGTTATTGAGTTATTCAATATCATTGCATCTAGCTTGTATCTCGTTTGCATTATCACTTCATCAATATGTTAAGTGGGCTTAATATTTTGGGTTGGAAGAGCACACCCACAACCTTCTTTAAGAAAAAATTAAATGGAATGAAAGTGCTTCCATTTTAGTTCAATTGGAGGTTATGTGTTGAATATTTTTTGTATATATGTGTTTTAACTAATATTGTCTTGTTTACGCCTACCTACACAGATTGAATATTTACACATACACATTTTGGCATGCTTGGTGGGACTCACGCCCCTAAATTTTTTTTTTCAAAATTTGCACCATTTTCCAGAGCTAGTTATGTAGAGTTGTCTCCAACATGGAATGATCGTCTCTGACCTAGAATGGTCATCTACGCAAAATGATCATCTGCACAGATTATTGTCTCCTCTTGGTGGCTGTCATCTCCATCCTGCATAAAAAGGGCTAAATTTTTTTAGTGTTTTAAATTATTTTTGAGAATTTTTTTTTTAAAAATCTCGGGTTTCTATAAGAACTATAATTTTTTAAAGTTAAATGTTGGTCAAAGTTTTTCAAAAAATTCCTTTTAATCACAGTAGAATAACTCTAGTTTTTAAATTGTCATCTATGTAGATTGACTTTCATCTCTACAGATCATCATCTACGCCTAGGTTTGGTCGTCTGCGCTCCTTGAGGATTATACTGTCAGGTATACTATTTCCTAGTTTTTTTATTAATTGTTGCTCGCGTTCTATAACAATCATAGGTGCCTGCTAGCACTTGTCTACGCCTGTTGACTGTCATCTGTGCTCTCTGATAGTTGTTTGAATTTTTTACTATCATCTGCACATGTTGACTTTCATCTACGTAGATCATCATCTATGACCTGGAACTGTTGTTTGCACTCTGTAACATAATATTTTCAGTTTCCAGTAAGATTTTGTGTTAGTAACTCATGTGGGTTTTTGTATCACCTTGAATCTGAAGATTAATATTGGAAACTACTTACATTTTTAGTTGTAGGAAATTGTTAGAAGACATTAAAAAACACCAAAATACTCACCTTTTGTCTTGTAGGTTGCCTAGGAGATACAAAAAAATATTGTGTTTTCCTTAATTTATTTCTTAGGCACCTTAACAAAGGTTCACTTGTAGTGTTCTATTAAGTGATAGGGGAGTATGTCCTTGTCTTTTTTGAGACAATTAGAAACCTAGACTCACTTAGAAAGTAACCTTGTGAATGAACAATCTATTTGGTGTACTATTTGGGAGAAAGAAATATTGGATAGTGATGAACTATAATTGATTGAATGTTTGAAGATGAAAAATTTGATGATCACTGAGCTGCATAAAGTTAATGCAAGGCATTAAATCAGTTAATGTATTGTATTGTCATTGATGTCAACTTACTCTGATTGGTCATATTCATATTGTCAAAGACTTCAAAGAACCAAAGAGATAAAGGTCATGCTATTAGTAATGCATAAAAGTTTAGTATACACCAAGTGACAAAAAACACAGACAGATAGTGCACATTGGAAGATAGAGAACCCCAAGAAGAGTCATAGGGATACCCGAGCAAGCATTACCGACCAAAACCAAAGTGATACCTAAGTAGAACTAAAATTCACAGTGTTGCCCGATGGACAGAAAACCCCAACGGATAGAGATCCCCGAGGACAACTGAAGTCAAGACCGAGCAAACAAGGAGTTAAACACCGATCAGAACTGAAGTTTAGAAACAACAAAAGACTTAGCTAGAAGGAGCTAAATATAGAGTTGATTGTTTGATTACAATGTTTTCATCGACCAGTTAAAATCTAAAGATAAGCTAGAGATTTAAAGCTAGTTTTATTCCAATTGTGAAGAAGAAATCTACATGATAAAACTAAATCAAACTTTAAAGAAAGAATGACGAGATTTGTAGATCACGTCAAGAACAAGAAAGATAATAAATTAGAAATGGTGAAATTACGTCTATAAAAGAGACAAGCTAATTCATTATGGAAAGAGGATGCTAAAGAGAATTCTGGTGAAGATAGAATTCTTCATACAAATCTGATCAAACAAGCTGAAGAACAGAGCTAAGATTTCTGTGGACACTGAGAAATAGAGAAGCAACAACATTCATCGAGCAGAAATAAGTGGAGAAAAGGAATTGAAGAGAAAAGTGATCAAAAAGGTATTATGAGCTTACAATAGGTCTGAACATCTGCAAAGATTAAGTTGTATTTATGAATAGATCATATACTGTTTCAATTTAATCATTGATTTAGAAAATCTCTTAATATAGTAGGATTTAACCATCCTTTATATATTGAGATACATCCCAAGGAGTATCAAAAAGTTTCTCATGAAGATATCATTGTGAATACCAGATATCAAGTGACAAACTATTAGTTTTAAATCCTCTAACAAGGTCACACTTAACAATTTGTTTGTAACCTTTAATAGGGTTGGCTCTTCACTAAGCTCACTTCAGAAGAGTGAAAATTTTGGGTTACCGGTCCCAAGTGGTTTTTCCCCTAACATGGTTTCCACGTTAAAGATCCATGTGTCAAATGTGTATATGGTTCATTGCTTTGATGTTTTGTGTTACACATTACTAAAATAGGATTGATCTGTAACCACAAAGTTATTTACTGTATTTTGGTAAAGACTAGACTTCTATTTAGTAAAGCTTGATAAAAAGGATAAACAATATAATCTGAGCAGTAGTTATTTGATAAGATTATTTAAGGGCATACATCTTGTCGGACTAAAGATAACTAGAGGTTTATATTTGTGATATAAAGTTTTTGGGTTGATTTATTGGATTAATTATTGAGGTCACCGATTCACCCCCCCTCCCCCCTCTCAGTTATTCTAACAATTGGTATCAGAGTTTGCGTGCTTAGAAAGGGAGTTTAAAGACTCAAAGATAAAGATCAAAAGATGAGAAAAATGGATGTGCCTAAGTTGAACAAGGACAACTTTTCATCATGGAAAAGCAGGATAAGACTCCACCTATCAGGTATTGGAAATGATGTCACACAGTATCTAATTACTGAATATGTGTTACCTACTGGACCTCTGACAGTTAATAAATTAAGAGAGAAACATGAACACAACTCTATGATGATAGAACTTTCTTCCTCACTCTCCGATGCTGAATTTGAAGATATCAAATCATGCACCACTACAAATCAAATGTGGGACAAATTGAAGCTAGTAAATGGAGGAGATACAAATGTGCTGAGGGCTAAAGTTGAAAGCCTAAGAGGAAAGTTTGATGACCTAAGAATGAAAGAAGGAGAAAATATCACTCACTAAAGTAGCATAATCAAAGAGGTTGTTAATGTTATTCAAGGAATAGGAGGTGTACTTTAAGAAGAAATAGTGGTAAGTAAAATTCTCAGAACCTTATTTATTTTTTATGCTATTAGAGCATCTGCTATACAAGAAATGAGAGCAGTAGAAAATAACAATGTCACTCTAGATAGTTTGATTGGTAGACTTATTTCATTTGAGATGAATAAATTTGACAACAATGTCTTACCAACTATTGAGTCTATAATGGCCCCGCCAGGGAACCCATAAGGAATTGGGTCTTATGACCAAAAATTGCAACTAACAATTTTTTTTTTCTAACATTAAAGCATTACTACTTCACATTAACATTCCTTAAGGTTCCCTTAATGAATTCATTTTCTAACATATTTACATTACTTATCCAAATTGAATTTCATTTCCTTTCTTTACTTTCACATTTAGAACTTAAGAGATAGGGTAAGAAAATAACATTTCATTTACAATTATATTCCTTACTTTATATACTAATTCCATTTCTCCTTCCTACACATTGAATAACTATTCATTACAAATCACATTTCAACTTTAGCATAATAAACATTTTTCTTTCATTGCAACAAAGGAGAGACATTCAATATTACATT
>MU223935.1:3880347-3904782 GCA_018584345.1 Thuja plicata | reverse complement strand
AATGCAACTTTGAATTACAGATTTTCAGATCTATTTAAGTACATTACCTCTCTGATCAATGTATCAATTCAATTCTTTGTGCTCCACACTTTCTGCTCTGTGATGCTGTGCTTCACTGTTCGTCGGTATCTATAGAATTCTTTAGCTCTCCTTCAACTTGATTGATCATGACTGTATGAATTTCTTCTTCATCAGTTTCTCTTCAACATCCTCTTTTCATTCACTTCCCTTAATCCCCTTTTCGTGAATGTGATGATATGAAAAGGATTTAAGCTTGTCTCTTATATAGACATGATTTTCACTGTTTCTTGATTCTTGATTCTTGGCATGAAAAATAATCCTGCCAATTTGATTTAAAGCATAATTCCATAGTTATCTTCTTGCCAACTGTACAAATCTTCTTTAAATCAATTACTTAACTTTGGTCGAATAAAACAAAGAAAACAACCAGTTAAGTCTATCTTTAGCTCTTGCCAGCTAGATATTTTGTCATTTTCTAAACTCTCTATTCCGTCAGTCAATTCTTTAGTTAGTTGTTGGTGACAATTGACAGTTCCATCGGCATGACTCTAGTTGGCTTCAAGATCTCCGTCCGTCGGGAATCATTAGATTTTTACTCATCGGGCAACTCTATTTTCAGCTCATCGGGCATCTTGTGATTTTGCTTCATCGGGCAACACTGTCTTCTGCTCGGTATCACTGTGACTTTTCTTCTTTGCCTTTACTGATGGTGTGCACTCCATTGGTGTTGTCTATCATTTAGTAAATACTTGACTTTTATGCATTGCTGAAAGCATAAACTTTGTTCTATTGATTCTTTGAAGTCTTTGGTATTATGTACATGACAGTACAAATGATATCAAGTTGACATCAATGAAAATACAAACCATTAAATGATTTAATGCTTTGCATTATCTTCAACTTAACATTATCAAACATTTAATTAGTTACATGTAATCACCAACAAAAGAAAAGAAGACAAATAATGATGGGTCCTATGAAAAGAAGTTTTATAGAGGTGATGAAAAAGATTACCGACGCAACTGTCAATCTAACAGAAGAGACAAATGAGACTACAAGGAAAAAGGAAAGAAGGCTTGTTACCTAGATGAGAAAAAGGAAAGAAATACTGACACCGAATCTGATGAAGATATTGAGGTGGTATTTGTTTCTATGAAAGATGATTCAGACGAAGAGGAAAAGTATGTTGAAACTACACTCATATCTAAGGTTATTAAAAATGATGTCTCTATTATTGATAGTGGCTATACTCACCACAAGATTGGAGATAAAGAAAATATTGAAACTTTTGAGTATTATAATAGTGGATCTGTAAGAATGGGTAATGACTCACCTTGTCCGGTTGAAGGTAAAGGAACCATAATGTTGAATAATTTGATCAAATGTGAAAATGCATATTGGGTGAAAGGACTTAACTATAATCTATTGAGTGTTTCATAGCTAAATAACATAGGACCCTGAGTTACATTTGAGAACAAAAAGGAAAAGATCTTTAATGAATCAGAAAGGTTGATTAGAACTGGTGAACAGACAAAAGTTAACCTATTCTATCTTGATGATATTAACACCACTTGTTCAATGGCTATAAACGAAGACATATGGTTATGGCATAAAAGGTAATGTCATGTGAATTTTGATAACATGGTTAGGATAATAAATAAAAGGAAAGTAAGAGGCTTATCGAGCATGTCAAAACCCGACCATGTCATGTGTAAGAATTGTCAAAAAGGTAAAATGAAAAAGTCTAGTTTCAAGAACAAAACCTACACATCTAATGCTATTCTAGAGCTAGTCCATACTGACCTATGTGGACCGATGAGAACAAAGAGTTACTATGGTGATAGATACTTCATTCTCTTTGTTGATGATTATTCTAGAATGATGACTGTTATGTTCTTAAAAGAGAAATCAGAAGCATTCAAGATGTTTAAATGATATAAAGATATAGTGGAAAAACAAATTGGAAAGGAACTAAAATGTCTAAGATCAGATAGATGAGGAGAATTTATTTATGATGAATTCACTAACTTTTGTAATGAGCATGGAATTCAAAGACAAGTTTCTACACCGAGAACACCACAGCAAAATGGGATTGCTGAAAGAAGGAACATATCCATTGTTTATTGTGCCAAAACACTGATGATTGAGAAATTCATCACACGAACATTTTGGAGAGAAGCTGTCAGTACTGCTGTCTACACATTGAATAGAGTTCAATTGAAGAAAGACACCAACAAGACACCTTATGAGCTATGGTATGGACATACACCAAATGTAAGTTACTTCAAAATTTTTGGCAGTCAATGTTATATTTTGAAAGATGATAGAAATGGAAAGCTTGACTCCAAAGGTGAAGAAGGAATATTTCTAGGTTACTCTACCTAAAGGAAGGCATATAAATGTCTTATAACTAAATCACTGAAAGTGAAAATGTCAAAGTAGATGAATTTGCACAGAAAAATGAAGAGGAAAGAAAAAAAGAACTGAAAGACTACAATAGGTTTATCTATAGTGAAGAACATGACACTTTGACCAAGCAACAATGTATCTCTCCTGAGCAACAAAACAATGTACCCGAGCATCAGGCAGCAAACACCAAAAATCACAAAATTACTCAAAATGATGTACCGAGTGATGACGATTAGAATGAAGGTCAAGATGACAATCATAATGATGAATAAAGAGCTGAACAAGTACTGTCCAAGTATATCAAAAGACACCATCCACAGTACCAGATCATAGGAGACAAAAAGGATAGAATGAGAACAAGAAGTAAGTCGCTAAACCATATATGCTTAATTTGTGATTATGAGCCTAAATCTATTAAAACTACACTTAAAAATAAAGAATGGGTTAGTGCTATGAATGAAGAGATAGATAAGATAGAGAAGAACATAACATGGACATTAGTACCTAGACCAGATGACAAGAATGTCATTGGTACCAAATGGATATTTAGAAACAAGCTGAATGAGAATGGAGAAGTCACAAGGAACAAAGAAATATTAGTATGCAAAGGGTATGCACAATAAGAAGGTATTGACTATGGGGAAATATTTTCACCCATTTCTAGACTAGAAAGAGTCAAAATTATACTTGCTTATGCTGCATACAAAGGATTCAAGGTATACCAAATGGATGTCAAATCTTCATTCCTAAATGGAATACTAGCAGAAGAGGTATCCATTGAAAAACCATAAGGGTTTGTTGATCCTAACAAGAGAAACATGGTTTTTAGTTTACACAAAGCCTTGTATGGATTGAAACAAGCACTGAGAGAATGGTATGAAAGACTTCACTCATATCTCATAAGTATTGGATTTGTAAGAACAAGTGAAAACAATAATCTGTATTCAAAAGAAGATACTGATGATAATATTTTGATTGCTGAAATATTTTTTGATGATATCATATTTGGTGGTAGTGATATGTTATGCAAATCATTCACTGCTGAAATGAGAAAATAGTTTGAGCTTTCAATGTTTGGGGAGATCAAATTCTTTCTTGGTCTACAGATTCTTCAACAGGATGCAGGAACATACATCACACAATCCAAATACATCAAGGAAGTTCTCAAGATATTCAAGATGGAGGACTCCAAGCTAGTTGGAACACCTATGGAAACCAGACGCAAGCTAACAAAGGAAGACAAGTCAACCAAGGTAAATCATACCCTATATAGATCTATGATTGGAAAACTCATGTATGTTGTACATACTAGACCAGATATAGCACATGCAATTGTAATAGTTGCAAGATTCTCTGCTAATCCCAAGGAATCACACATGATTGCTGTCAAATTTTTTTTGGGATATATAAAGAATACCGAAGACTATGGATTATTGTATAAAAGAGAAGACATATTTCAGCTTCAAGTCTATACAAATGTTGATAGGGCTGGAAACTTAGATGAAAAAAAGAGAACAACAAGAGGAGCATTCTTTATGGGTGACAGACTTGTCACATGGATAAGTAAGAAGCAAGGATGCATCTCACAATCCACTACAGAAGAAAAATATGTGGCTGCTGCTGCAAATTGCTCTAACATTGCATGGATCAAGCAATTAATGGAAGGTATGAATATGAAAATTATTGAACCAGTGATTATCTATTGTGATAATACAAGTTCAATAAACATTTCAAAGAACCTTGTCATGCATGCTAAGACAAAGCATATTGCTATAAAGTATCATTACTTAAGAGTACAAGTGAAAGAGAAAGAGGTGATACTATAATATGTTCAATCCAAGGAACAATTAGCAGATATATTCACAAAACCATTGCCTAAAGATACATTTGAGTACTTGAGGAGGAGACTAGGGGTCTGACCCTTGTCTATTGGTCACTAAGCTGACTAGGAGGCTGCATCAACCTACACATTATCGAAAGATCATTCATGTTGATGAAAGAAAAGAGATGGACTGCAAATATATATCAGTACACATAAATGTACTTATTTGCACCTAACACCAGAGTTATTGTATTACTGACGAAAATGAAATTCAAGGAATATATTATGAAAAAAAGAGAGAGATTTAGTTTGGCATTGTTGTTAAAGGGAGAGATGACTTAAGGGAGATATTATATCCATATGAAATATCTATCAGAAGTATATAAAGGGATATATGTATTAAATGAATATGGATTATATTGTTGTCAAAGGAAAAAGAGACATGAAATATCTATCGTAATCATCTATCAAGGAGAGGAACAATCAAAGGGAGAGAAAACATCAGAGAAATATTGAAATAAACATGCATCTAAGGGAGAGAATTTGAAAAGTTAAAAACTACATATTTATCTAGAAAATGGAGAAGAGATTCTACAACAAAGGGAGAGACATAATCAAAAGTCGCTACATCTATCCAGTGAAGGGAATGGAGAATGAAGAAAGTACTCTGCAAGAATCAAAACTAATCTAGAAGAGCTTACCGAGAGTCAGACATTTGTATTGGTTATAGAAAAATAAGTTTGGTAGAGATTGATGAACTACAACTGATATATTCCATAATGTATTAGTAGAATGTAGTATGTTGCCATCAATGAAAAGGGAGAGATTGGTGAACTATAACTGATTGAATCTTTGAAGATGACAAAGTTGATGAAAACCAAGTTGTAGAAAGTTAATGTAAGACATTAAATAAGTTAATGTATTGTATTTTCATTGATGTCAACTTGATATACTTTGATTGGTCATATTCATATTGTCAAAGAATTCAAAGAACCAAAGAGATAAAGTTCACGTTATTAGTAATGCATAAAATTTTAGTATACACCAAGCAACAACAAACACTGAGGGACAGGGCATATCGACAGATAAAGAACCCTGAGAAGAGTCACAATGATACCCGAGAAAGCATTACCAACCAAAAAAAAAGTGATACCCTGGTAGAATTTAAAGTCACAGTGTTGCCCAACGGACAGATAACCCTGATGGACAGAGATGCATGAGGACAACTGAAGTCAATACCGAGAAAAAAAGGAGTTAAACACCGATCAGAAATGAAGTTCAGAAGAAACAAAAGACTTAGCTAGCAGGAGCTAAATATAGGGTTAACTATTTGATTACATTGTTTTCATCGACCATTTAAAAGCTAAAGATAAGCTAAGGATTTAAAGCTAGTTTTATTCCAATTGTCAAGAAGAAATCTACGGGATAAAACTAAAGAAAGCTTTAAAGCAAGAATAGAGAGATTTGTAGATCACGTCAAGAACAAGAAAGACAAGGACTTGGAAATGGTGAAATCATGTCTATAAAAGAGACAAGATAATTCATTGTGGAAAGAGTATGTTGAAGAGAATTCTGGGGAAGATAGAAGTCCTCATACATACATAATCAAACAAGATGAAGAACAGAGCTAAGATTTATGTGGACATTGACCAACAGAGAAGCAATGAAATTCACCGAGAAGAAAGAAGTGGAGCAAAGAAATTGAAGAGAACAGTGATCAAAAAGGTATTATGAGCTTACAATAGGTCTGAACATCTGCAAAGATTAAGTTGTATTTATGAACAGATCATATACCGTTTCAGTTTAAACATTGATTCAGAAAATATCTTAATAGAGTAGGATTTAACCATCCTTTATATATTGAGATACATCCCAAGGAGTATCAAAAGGTTTCTTGTGAAGATAGCATAGTGAATGCCAGATATAAAGTGATAAACTGTTAGTTTTAAATCCTTTAACAAGGTTGCACTTAACAGTGTGTTTGTAACCTTTAACAGGGTTGGCTCTTCACCGAGCTCACTTCAGAAAAGTGAAAATTTTGGGTTACTGGTCCCAAGTGTTTTTTCCCCAGCCAGGTTTTCCACGTTAAAAATACATGTGTAAAATGTGTATGTGGTTCATTTCTTTTATGTTTTTCTTTACACATTACTAAAACAGGATTGATCATTAAACACTAAGTTATTTACTGTATTTCGGTAAAGACTAGACTGCTATTCGATAAAGCTTAAGAAAAAGGATAAACAGTTGTAGACACCTGAAAATGGACAGGCTTGCGACTTGACATTAAAAACACCAATTTTCATCTATTAATTAATGGTTTTTAATCATTAATTAGTCATCTATTTTCCTCCAAGTTCATTCCCCAAATCATCTAATCAAATTTCCAAAATTAAATAAATAAATATTTTTATTTAATTAATTAACCTTAATTGATTAATAACCATTAATTAATTAATTAAATTCAATTTCCTATAGTTTAAATTGAAATATTTAAACTTACTGATTAAATTCTTCCAATTAAATTATTTAATTTCATTCAATAAAGCAATTCTAAATCTAAAAGAATTCAATTATCTCACATGTTGAAAACTTTAATTAAACAAATGAATTAAATATTCATTTATCTTCAAAGAGATAACTCTAATCAGATCACATGGGTTACTCCACCCATCTCTCCAATTCACATGGGTAACTCCACCCACCTCTTCAGTTCTAAAAGGTAACTCAAATTAGCTCTTCAGTCAACCACACTCTATCTCCTCTTTATGCAATTGAAGAGGTGGAGTTTACTGATGGATTCTCCAGTTCCCTTTGATCTCAAGCATTCATCTCCCTATCTCTGGGATTGATCTCAACCGTTCATATCATCCCCAATTCCTATATAATAAACCCTTCATAACCATTTGAAGGATCCAGGATTTCAAGCTCTCGTGCGCCATTACTCTGTTAGTTTGGTTCTAGAATTCAAGCCATCTTGCGATCACACACCCATTTCAATTAGAAAATTATTGACACTTCTCAAGTCATAGACACTGCCCACACCAATATTGAGCATAAAAAAATAGCGTTTCGGAAGGAGTAGAGAGAGACAATAGAAGCTTCAAGCACTTTGGGGTTTGCATTCATTTGTTTTCCTTTCTTTGCTTGTACATTTTATTGGTTACGTTTTAAGTTATTCGTTATTGGTAGCTTTGTGTATTTGGTTTATATCATTGCAAACCGGTGCTACTAACCCCCGCCTTTGGAAAGCTTGGGAACCATGAATCATGAGAAGAGGAGGCATACAACAGTATACTCTGAGCATTAGTTATTTGATAAGATTATTTAAGGACATACATCTTGTAGGATTGAAGCTAACTAGAGGTTTATATTTGTGATATAAAGTTTTTGGGTTGATTTATTGGATTAATTATTGAGGCCACTGATTCACCCCACCTCTCAGTTATTCTAACAGATAGGAGAGTATCCTCTTTTCTCCTTGTGGGAAAATAAAAAATCTAAACTCCTTTCATTGCCAATCCATTCTTTTAAGTTAATACTTTAGTTGGGATTTCCAGTTGAGGTTAAAATATCCCGGGAATGACCCATATGAGAATGAGGTGTAAGCCACACCAATCCAACTCACATTAATCAAATTTTCCCCTTGGGTCAAAGCCTCAAAAGTTGGATACCATTTGAGCTTATACTTGATTCTCACCTAACACCTAGTAGGGCCTTATGGTCTCAATCAATTTTATGTGACAACTTATGCTAAGGCTTTTGTGAGGCTATACATCTCAATCATGCTTATGCAGACATGAAGGATGTATCCGAATGGAGACCCTTACTAAGAACCTTAGAGTAGAAGCTACCTGGTTCACCCCTGAAAGCTTGATAATCTTAGGAGGATTGTAACCTCCCCAAGATACTCACATATTAGTTCCACCTTGAGCATTTGGAGTCAGCTAATACAACATCATGATTGGAGCCATTACGTTCTTGGTTATGACCATATTTTTATTTTCTCTCGTGTTTTTGCCTATGCTTGTGAGAAAATATTTTGAAGGCTAAGACAATCTCCTCACGGTACGAACTATGTTTGACTGACTGCATTATAATTTCACCTAGAATGTACGTACCTCAAAGACATTACTTTGTATCAAATTCATTGTCAGTATTGCTTGTCTCCTACAAGGTTGATTTTTCCCTTGTTATATTTTTTTTCAGACATGTGACTGTTATTTTTCTGATTTGAATACTTGAAAATTGGTTCTTGTAATCAAACAAATTGACCAAAAATTAGAATGGAATACCCTATTGATCATATTTCATCAAAAAACACTCTGAAACCAAACTATCATCTCCGACCTGAGACTGTCTTCTATGTCTGAGAATCATCATCTTCATAGATCATCATCTACATTTGAGAACTATGTTCTCTAGCTAAAAATAGTGAGTTGTTAGACACTGCAAAAACACAATAAATTTGGTTTCTCAAAATCTCCTAAAATCATTCATCATGAAATGTACATCTATTCTGTTAAAATCAATATTATTTTGGTAGGACATGACCGATTCAAGAAATCATAAGAAAGTGAAACTTCTAGTTCCCCGTGTTTATAGAGAGAATAAAGAAGCTGATAGAAAAACCAAGGAGTGTCAAAATATAAATAAATCTATTCAGAAAGAAATCAAAGACTTTGAGAAATTTGATGCCATAATCATGAAAATAAAGGATTCCCGTATGATGACCAAAACCCATGTGAATCGCACTTTCATCTATTTTGAGAAATATGATTAGATGAGCCTCATTTCTAACCTTTGACCCTTGAATCAATTCATCACCTGCTCATCATCAAATAAATCATTATCCTTTCTTGGAGAAAACAAAATCAATCATCTTTGGAATATAATCAAATTAAATCAAATCCAATATTTCATTCCTTTATCCTCATTAGGTTGAAATATTTTAATCAAAAGTGTTTTATACCTTCATCCCTAGAAAAAATGGTATTTCTTGTAAAAGATTATTCTGTCTCAAGTAATCAAATCCATTTATATTGTCCTATTTTTCTTGGGATCACAAGTCTATCTCCAAGTAGAAGAAGATATTATGCAAATCAATCCCTTGTCTTTGCATTATCATAAGGTCATGTTTCATGTTTTTATCTCAAAACCTTCAAATCTAATTCAAATAAATCCAACCAATCAATCTCAATCAAATATGATCAATTGTCCAATCAATCAAATCAATCAAGATCAAATTATCAAGTCTTAATTGTTTGCTCCTAAGGGTCATCACCAATCAACATTCCAAATTTCAGCCATTATCTTTCATCATTCATCTTTTGGAGGGTACCTTTTTATGGTAGTTACTCAATCTCAAGCTAAAAACATGAGGCATATGCAGCTAAACACCAACCATGATGATTAGAATTCTTTTTCTCATCCCTTCTTTCAAGAGGGGGAAGTACACGTTAAGGACATCACCAATGTCCCTAAATAAAATGAATTTGTGGCTCAAGATGAAAGATCTACTCAAGTGAATGGTTTCCTCAGTGATCTGTACAATCTCAAGATGGTTGAAAAGGCCACTAACCAAAACAATGGAGAGATCTTCCTGAATCTTATCAAGAATGATATCATAGTACCCACCAATTTAGATGAATCTATTCTAGCCAGTAATATCATCAAGGCTACTACCATTGCGAATACGACTATAGTCTCTGCCTCTAATACAACATCATCCTAAGATAGAGGCAAGGTCACTTCAATTGGACCTTCTACATCAATCATCACATCTGCCTCGCAACTAGAATTTCAGTTAACAGGGGAACAACTTAAATAGATCCTTAGTTTCTTGCCCAATATAACCTCACATAATAGCACTCATACCAAAATGAACACTTCTACTAGTTTCGGTGCTAGTGTTTTCAACATAGAGAATACTTCCATCCCATTATCTACACAACCAGTTTCATCATCACAATTCACATTTCCGTCATCCACAATGAAGACATCCGCTCAAAAAACATCCTGAGCTTATAACTGTACACCTCCTCCTACGATCTATATGACATGGACAAAATTTGTGTCCTCACTATTAGGAGGTAGACATAGTTTATGCCTCACAATGCTCCTGATTTAGCACAACAAGTCAATGAGCTCAAAAATCTTGTACATAGAATGGTTGAGACACATTGCAAATTGTATACCTTGAAGATAACTAAAAGTAATTTGATCGACATCGTTACTAAAAATTTGGTATCCGAAGTGTCATTCCAAGTGAAAATGGCTTCTCCTGACACTTTTGAGTCACTTGTTAAGAAAGAGAAAAAAATTGAAGATGGAATTTTGCAAAAAGGTGCCCTTAAACATTATACCCCTTCCTCTAACAATGATAAACCAAAATTTTGGAGTAAGAACAAGGAGTTCAAAATGATGGAGTGACATATACCAAACATTTCCAAAATGTCTCAACATCTAATCAGAACACTCATAACAATCATAACAATCATAACAACAACAATAATCAGAACAATTCATCACAATAACAATCTCAACAACAACCTCACAATTAGTCCTATTTGTTTCCTTGTAATAATAATCATAACAACTAAAACAACAACAACAACAACAACAACAACAACAAAAACAACAACAACAACAACAACAACAACAACAACAATAGCAACAACAATAGCAACAACAACAACAACAACAACAACAACAGCAACAACAAAAACAAGAACAATAGCAATAACAATACCAATAACAATAACAATAACAATAACAATAACAATAACAATAACAATAACAATAACAATAACAATAACAATAACAATAACACTAGACAACGTCAACAATTCACCACTCTTGGAGAGTCCTTAGATGCTATCTTTAAAAAATTAGTACATCAAGGGATGATGGTTTATCCTAATGCTTGGTCATTCGATGAAAATAAACCCAAACCCGCTTGGTATAAAGATAATGAATTGGGATTATCATCGCATCAAAGGACATGATACCGAGAAATGAATGAAACTGAGACATTTTGTCCAAGACCTTATAGACGATGGGAAAATTGAGGTCAAAGGACAAACTTTATCATCATCAAATGCAAAGTTGAAAGTCTATAATGAGCCTTTTCCAAAACACAATCAGAACACCAATGTCATTCCATATGATTATTCTACAAACACCATCATAGTAATCGATCCAACATGTGGAAGTTTAGAAGAGAATGATATCTTTGATTTCGATGCACTTTGTGGACGTATTGAAGAGTCTGAAATCCATGTGAATACTTTGGCACTCAAAGGCTCAAATTTAAATTCTACCACCCAAAGAGAAAGAGTCACTATTCGGGCTGCTAATAATCCATCCACCTTTGCAAATCCACCAGCTGCACCATCCACAACTACTCGGTCACTTCACTATAATTTTTTGGCTCAATTAGGAAAGACACCTACATAGATATCTATCCTTGAGCTTCTTCACACATCTCCCATCCATAAATAATTCCTTGAAAATGCCCTTAATGAGTCACGTGTTCCTGAATTCATCAATGCTTCCCAGTTCCAAGCTATGTTTGTGAATTTAGCTTCACAAGAGAATTTAGTCTTTACTGATAAAGATTTATGTGGCCCTAAATTCCATCATAATAAATCACTCCATATTGAAGCTAAAATCCATTCCACAAAAATCATATGAGTCCTTTTATATGGTTGATCTGGTCTCAATTTATGTACATTAAAAATGATCTGAAACATTGGTTTTTTTTGAAGATATTCTTGATGTCAATAAAATAATCACAAGAAAGCCCTATGATGATAGAGAAAGGGAGAGTAAAGGTTTTGTTAGCACTTTTTATTGCAACACAACTTTAAAATGACATTATACTTATATACTTGAATGCAAACTCCTTTTTATGCAAGAGCAAGGCTAATTGATGAGGTATTTGATAACACTGGGGATACCTATTATCACCTCCTTTTTTGAGCTCCAAAAACTCAAGCAAGTATTACCTATAGCAGATTACTGATTCTTCAGTCAATATATTTAGTGGACTAGTTCATTCACTGGTTTTTTATTTCTGACCTCACTGTAACAACTTATAAAATACCTTGGAGATTGCAATGATTAATTTAAAATAGAGTAGTATAAGCCAGGCTATGGTCTTGATAACATAAAACAATGAGATAAGGATTTTCATCCTACTTCCTTTTGATTTTAGGAGGGGAAACATAATGATCTTCTCTTCAAGGAATCAACAAATTGAACTATACCCTAAGAATACAATCACTTAAATGGAATTATATATTTTGTAGTGTATATGATTAAGTAATTTGAAAATATTGGATTTTGAATCAATTACTTAGCAAACAAAAAACTAGTGCCTAATCCCTTGGCTATGAGTCAATATCTTGTATAAATCCACAATAAGGTAATCAATAAAACACTTGCAACAAAGATAGAATACCTTATATACTATCCTCTTCCTAGAACTTTATTATCAAATCCTCAAATTAATGCTATGTTCCTTGGGGTTACTTGAAACAATTTAATCCTTACTTGAAGGAACTTACAAGTAACTGCACAATCACCTTATGATCAATATGCTTAAATGCCTTACAGATAAACACACAAGAACTATAACAAAAATGTAAAGAGACAACTCAAATGCAGAAAAGAGATTGCAAAATATTTATATTGATGTCTTAAAGCTTCAAATACATATAGATAGACAAATAGTATAAAGGTTCAGACACAATTTTAGTCTGCCTTGTAATTCTATTAAAAATTCCAACCCTCTCTCTTAGAAAATGATTACAATTACATATTTATAGTCTCAAGTCATCTTGGAATCCTTAAGACAAGGATGCAACAAGCTTTAGATGATTTAGAGACCCAACCCTAAAAACATAGAAGGAGAAAAAAGACAAGAATACTCCAAGCAGTGGGAGGACAAAATTGAAGAATAAGATATGATATTTCTTTGTCTTCTTGTGGATGTCAGCAACTTTGCCTGCATGTATTCAGGATAGTATCTGATATTTGCAATAAGATTTAGTGACCGCCAATATAGGCTAACCTACACTAATCTCTTCAATATTACTAACCTTCCTGTGCTCATAGAGTAGGTGCCATGTGTCCCTTTAATTCTTCATTCATGACATCCAAATTAACTGTGACAAGCTTCTTTTTCTTGGGCTTTGTCATGACATCCCATGCATTTACATCTTTCTCCTTAGGCCACTCAAAATTTTGAATACTTTCTAGTTGAGCCTTCTGCCTTTCCCACCTAGCATCTGTTATTCTTTTAACATCTTTAATGAACTTATTACAGTCTATTTTTGCCTTTATTTCCTCATCCAGAAGTTTAATGAACCTCTCCATATCTAATTCTCCCTGATCAGATACATAAATGTCTTTGTTGGGAAGCACATTATGAAACTGTGATCCCCATAGCCCTAATGGCTTGATCTGATCATCCTCGGTTCTAATGAGGGTACAAACCTATTATAAATCACCCCAAACATCTTTAACTTTACCTCAATTTGATTGGATTTTCCTTTGAAGAAATACAAAGTAGCTCCAATCTTCTCTATCTCTGTGCAACCCATAGTTACTATTTTTGGAAAATTTGACCTTAAAGGTTGTACATATGACAACATCTCAAAAATTGATGTTCTTCAAGACCAGGTTGAATAGTAAGGATTCAAAATTGTCAGAAAATTAGCCACCTCTGCTTGTAGGCCTGACAACCTACCATAAGCCCCATACACCACATCAATCTTATCTTTGATGGTGTCAATTCTATGCTTCAAAATTGAAGTCAAAGCTTCCAAAACAACATTATTATGCTCTCTGACTCCTAGCTCTGTTCCAGCAGGTATCTCCCATGTATCCTCTTTTTGGATTTCAACATCCATCACTTCTTTTGGCTCAACAAAGGCAAGCTCTGTTATATCTAGTAATTGTCTAGTAAGCTCATCTATGAGATTCTCCTATTCTTTGATCTTCATCAATGCAAACTCCCTATCCTTAACAATAGCACTAGTATCACTAGTGAGTTTCTGTAACTTTTCTAATATTTGGGTTGTTTTTCCCTCATTTAGCTGAGCAAAGTTAGTCATCAGTTGGGATATTTCCAAATCCCCTATATTTTCTAATGTCCATATGATCTTATTCCCTTCCATCTTCTCTTGAATATTTAAAATAGATGGCTTTTGATGTTTAGGAGCTAAGCTCCACATTGCAAGTGTCTGGGACTTAGGGTTATATGCAAACCCTCGAATCATATCCCCAACCAGAGTCTCTGATGACAATTTGACATCAGGTTACCTTCTTATTTTATCAATTATAAAGGTCGAAGACAAATCCCAGCCTTCCACAAATAATATCCCACTAGCCTTGACCAGTTGTCTTGCCTGTTCTGGTGTAATTTCCTTATATTTTAGATCATAATCATGCAATGTTTGTAAGGCTTCTTGAGTGACTGGATCACCACTTGCCAATTGCAACTATTTTCCAATTTGTTGTTGCTTATTCCATATGAGGAATTCATTGAATTCTCTTGTCTTAATGAAGTTTTCATCCTTGAGGAATTCCTCTTAATGTATGAACCTCTTATCTGTACATGACCTAAGAGGTAATTCTTCCTCTTCTTCTACATCTTTTTACAGTTTCTTCCATGCCCTGATTTGTTTTCTCAATAAATGATCATAGGGCCTATCTCCAGCTATCAAATCTCCAATTCTATTTGTCTTTCTTTTCCTAGAAGGTTCCCCTATTTATTTTTTTTGTCTCTTGGGTGGGGGCTCATTTGTCACTTCCTTCTTTGGGACCCCTGTCAGGTCAATGATATCTTCCCCCTCAACTGCCTTCTCTATTGCAACTATTTGATAATCTAGATCGGCAGTAGGTGAAGGATAGCCCTGATCACTATCATCATCATATTCAGACTCTGAATTCTCTCTATGGCCTTTCTCTGGGACCACTAGTTCTTCTTCTAATTGATTGTAGAGGAGAGCATGAGAGTCAATCATAGCATCTAGCCTTTTCAAATAAGGCATATTAGGGTAGAAACCTCCAAACTTCATTCCTTTTCTTTTCACCTACCTCTCCAGGTCCATAATTTCATTGAACTTAATTAATCTTTTGTCCACCTCTTCATCTTCCAAGATGTTTCTTATTAAATCTTCCTCCATAAACTCTTCATGTTCTTTTGTGCAGGGGATGGTTGGTGTGAGCAATTTCTTTGCACTAAGGATGAAACCCTTTGTATCAACATATCTATGCAGGGAAACATTCATCATGTAATGATTCATCTAGGCATTTACTAGGTCCAAAGCTCCTTTTCCAATAGTGAAATTGTAAATCTTTAATTGCCTAGGGGTAAATGTACCCTTCCTATGTGATGCTAGGTGCTCCTTCTCTTTCAAAATGAGCTACCTGATGAACTCCATTGCAACTATCCTTGGTGGTACATGGTATGGTAAGATGTGTGGAGGGTGGGAGAAACCATAGACCCTCATTACTATGAAATTATTCTCATAATAGAAATCCCCCCAATTATGGTCTCCTAGCCATTTATCAAGACATTGGCATGGCCTCAATAATTGTATCACCTTAATAGGAAACCAAGGTTTATTGACACCTAGGCACTTAAGAAGTGGATAGATTATCCAATTTTCAAAAGCACAAAACTCTTTCTCTCTAGATGTATAATTCCATTCGGTGACCCAAAACTAAACAGGGTTAGGCTAGTTATGGTGAAACCTTTGTGGCTGTAGAAACTGATAATTCATAACTAGGAAATTGTAGTACAGGATCAAATGCATGAGGATTGACTAATGCATAAATCTTGGTTGATCCTTCTTACTCTGTATGTCTACAAACCCTTGATGCATCTGGTCTATGATATACTAGATGTAATCATAATTAGAAGTGGTATGGAGGCTCTGCATATCCGATACCATCATCAAAATATCTGAGGTAACCCTCTCTGCCCCAACGTCCTTTCCAAGCACTCTACATAGTGCATATGATATGTTTTTTATGTAGAAATTAAGATCTTTGTAGAAATTGGGGGTTGCTCCTGGTATGGGGGCTACATAGGTTTTGATTTTATTAGGGACATGATGATCCCTGATCAACTTAGCAGCAATGTCTGATTCTCTAGTGTATCTATTCTCTAGGCTCTTCAGATTTATTTTAGTAGCCATGGGGTAGTATACATTGAAGGCTTTCATGAAAGTATTCAGTTCCAAGGTTTGTAGGGGCTTTCCATCATCCCTCTTAATGGTTTTTGTTAGGGTATCATACCTACTAGCCAATTCTAAAATGAAATCGACATCAACAAAGACATCAGGAACAAACAACCTGGCTAATCCATAGGTCCAAGGGTTTGAAATAGGCATGGGTTCATCACTATTATTAAAGAAGTAATTAAACAATGAATATCCTGATTAACCCGGTGTTTTTGCATCTCTAATGTAAGCCATATCATCAATTAAGACCTCAGCACTAACCTTTCTATTCTGGCTTGAGCTTGGAAGCAAAGTGAGAAACTCATTTGAATAGTTTCTTTTCCCCTTTGATTCATCATAAACATCATCACTTCTTCCACTAGTGGATGCCATACTCTATGCTTGACTCATCTTCCTTTTTTGTTTTGTTCTCAACACCTTATCAATAATATTGGAACAAAACTACTAAAAACCCTCATGACCAATTGTGAATTCCTCTAAAATGTTTAATTTGGAACTTTGAAAACACTATTAATCATAATCTCTATTGAATGATGAATCAGGAAAACACCTTTCTGAATCACTTACTGCTGGAAATTTCAACCTTTCTAAAAAAAAACTAAAATTTCTATGAACTCTTTGCTCTGAGAAATTAGAGGCTGGTAAAAATGAAATAAAAATGGACATGTATACTTATAACTGATAATTCAAAGTAGATGTCTCTTTGAATTGGTAAACTTACAATTCAATCATTTTTGCCATTAGTTTCAGACACTGTGACATCAATTTCTGGTTCTAGCCATGGCATTCAAACTATCAGGTAATCGATTTCTGATGAGTGCATTTGGATATAAAACCTTATAAAATTCAAAAATAGATCAAAATCTATTCTGATTGGCCTCATTAAATCATATTATGACTTCTTTCCCATTTGTCAAAATCTCTATACTCTGACTGGTTAGCAACTGTCCATGATGGCACCGCAGAAAGGTCTTTATTTAACTCTGGTTGACTTCTAGTGACCTAGCGACTGAGTGATCTCCTTGTCACTTAATCATTTTTCCAACTGGAGTTCCTTCAAGAGACTTAGCGACTACCATTAGATTAAACCTCTGATCAATGGTTGGTGCGATGTTGCTTGATCTTTTAACTTAACCCTTCATCTTATGGAGACATCGTGATAAAGTACTTTCTCAACTATTCTTTACCTTGGGTTGCATTTGGAGACCTGGCGACTATGATTTCTCTGTCACTGGATAATTTCCTTATCTCATGTTTTATTCAGAGACAACGCAACTAGACACTTTAATCTTTTAATCACATGATTTATTTCATCTTTATAATATGCATCTGGAGACAACACGACTACCATTGATCACACTTTCCTCTACATTTGACAGTTATCGCTAAGTATCATAATCTTTATTACAAACTCTAATCCTTCATGTGACTTAGCGACAAATGGACGCGTGTCTTATTTTTTCCTTTTGTCTCTTAATCTCCAGATACCTTTTGAATTTTCAATCTTATCAAGTGATCACATGAGTACCATTAGATTCTATCTAAAATCAACAGATGGTTGTCTCTTGATCTCTTGATTTTGGCTTAACTCATCTTTCTTCATGCGACTGCGTGACAATACTTAAATTTAATCTGACATTTGATCCTTGGTTTATCCAGAGACTAAGCGACCATTGAATCTCCATGTCGCATGATAATTTCTAAATAACAGTTATAATCAGGAGACATCCCAACTTCCGTTAGATTAAATCTTTGATCAACAGTTGTTGCGTAATCTCCAGTTCTATCATTTAACTCACATTTGATCACAAGACCTGGCGAAAACACCGAAACTTTAACTCATGAACCTAACTCATTACCATGGGTTTCATCAAGAGATAACGCAATTGAGAAAGCTCAAAGTTGCCAAATAAAATAACTAATTGTGATTTGATCAGGAGACAACGCGACTACCGTCAGATCTTATTATAAAATCAATGGTTCGTGCCAAGTCTCATAACCTTTTCAACATATTTTTTTTTATTAAGAGACTATGCGACCAAAGCTTTTCACCAAGTCTCTAGATCATAAGGAACATTCATTTTTTCTTAGGAGACTTGGTGACTAAGAAATAAGCACATGCACATAATCTTAGACTTAAGTCATAAAAAGTAACATGGAAATAGAACATCCTTTGAGAATTTTAGGGTTTTTCTGCAATTTTGAACAAAAATTACTCAATGGCTTAGGGTTTTGACATTTTCAACTATGTTTAGGGATAAATAATTATTTGCAGAGGTATGTAAACGATTTCAGACATGAATTTTAACCTTCTGGGCACAAGAATGACAAGCAGTTCAAAAAAATTTCATGGTGAACTAGAAAAATAGCAAATACAACCAACAGTGGCTATCTCTGAGGATGGCTAAACACAATTTTATGACAAGAATCTTAGAATCTCTGGTTGCAGATCTTTTATTTGACGTAGACTAAACTACTGCTTAAGGGAAACACATAGATGAAAGAAACTATATACAATATAATACATACTTGTGCATAAAACTTTGTTTTTTCAATTGAAGAAGGTTTTCAGAAATTGCCCATGCACTGGAAATTCAAAATCTTCTCCACTCATGTTCTTTAGTAAATAGGAATCCTTTCCAAAACCTTGTGAAATAACAAATGGCCCAAGCCATAAAGACTCAAATTTTTTATGCTTTCCTTTATCTTCTGATCTCACATTCCACTGAAGAACTAGGTCATTTGGTTGGAATTTTCTGTTAGTAGCCCTTTTGTCAAACATATATTTCATCTTATGTTGTAATTTAAGATTTTCCTTCTGGCTATCTCTTCTTGTTTCATCCAACTCTGTCAATCAGATCATTCTATTCTGCATGCTGTTAGAAACATCTAACTACTCTTCTTGCATGAACTGATATACTGGTAACAGATTGTTTATAGGAATTTTTGAATATAAACCATATACCAATTCAAATGGTGACTTACCATTGGCCTTCTTAACTATTATTCTATCAGCCCAGAGTGCTAACCTTAGTTTGGTATTCCATGCTATCTTATTATTTTCAAGAGTCATTTTCAATATCTTCAATATACTTTTACTACTGGATTCAACTTGTCCATTTTCCTGTGGGTGATATGGGGATGAATATGAAATTATGATCCCATATTTCTCACAGAAATCTATTATTTCATCTAATTTAAAGCACATGGCATTATCCATCACTAACTTTGAAGGTACACCAAATCTAGTCAGAATATTCTCCATTAAAAATTCAGTGACTACCTTACTTGTTGCCTTTTTTGTAGGAATGGCTTCAATCTACATTGTAAAATAATCAGTAGCCACTAGTACCCAACTGTGTCCTCCACTGGATTTTTCTGCAAACTCACCCATAAAATCAATTCCCCACATAGAAAAATGAGCTTCAACACTCACTGGGTTTAACAATAGGGCTCCTGAAAAGTTGAGCTTATTTGAGAACCTCTGACAAGGTTCACATTTTTTGACATATGCATATGTTTCTTTAAATAAACAAGCCCAATAATAACCAGCCCTTAAAATCTTTTGGGCAGTGGTCTTGGGAGAAAAGTGGCCTCCACACTCCCCTGCATGTATCTCACTTAAAACTTTCTCAGATTGGCTCTGATCCAAACATAGAAATAATACACCATTTCTGTCTTTCCAATACAAATATCCTTTGACTAAGGTGTATTTTTGAGCTTGCAATTTGAGACTTTTCTTTTTATTGTCAAACATAGCATCATGACACTTGGCATTCTTTAAAAAGTACACATTATCAACATAAAATGGTTGTCTTTCTATACTTGTTATTGTCTGATCATGTGTCTCTATATCATTTACTTGTAATAAATCCAAGTTATCCTCTGTCATGAGTTTTTCCAAACCCTGACCTCTTATCAACTTTGTAATGTGGATTTCAAGATTAAATTCCTAAATTCTATTGATCCACTTACACCTGTTACCAGTCACTTTTGACTGAGTAAGAATATCCTTTACTACTGAGTGAGGGACATATGCTTGCACCTTAGCAGAGACCAAATATGGTCTAAAAGATTTTACTGCTTTCAGTAAAGCATATTCTTGTTTCTCCATCATCTCATAGTTTAGCTCTGCAACCTGGAGAGATTTACTATAAAAGGCTATTGGATACTCAAATCCTTCTTCATCTTTTTGTAGTAAAACAAAAAAAATTGTGTGATAAGATACAAATGAAAACAAAGAATAAGGCTTACTATAATCAAGTGATTTTAGAACAGGAGTCTCTTGCACTGCCTTCTTTATTCTCTCAAATGCTGTTTGCGCTTCTTCATTCGAATTAAATTTTGTATCTTTTTTCAGCAACTTTATGATAGGTTTGACAATTTCTGCAAAGTTTGCTATAAATCTTCTGACAAAATTAATCTTTCCTAAGAAATATTGAACTCCCTTTAAGTTTTTTGGAGCAATGACCTTCTAGATTGCTTCTATTCTTTTAGGGTCTACTCTTACTCCATCTTTAGACACTATGTGTCCCAGAAAGTTTCCCTCCTGTATTGCAAAGTGACATTTCTTAGGATTTAATGAAACACCATATTCTAAAGCTTTATTGAAAATTTTACCCAGGTGTTTACAATGATTTTCAGCTTTCTTAGAGTATGCAGTTAGATCATCTTGATAAATGACCATGAACAAGTCAATAAATTCTTTAAAAGAAACATCCATGGCTCTTTTAAAAGTTGCTCCTGCATTTATCAATCCAAATGGAATTCTGATATAGACATAAGTTCCCCAAGGAGTGGTAAATGCAGTCTTGTACTACTCTGATTCCTTCACTAAAACTTGGTTGTAGCCTGAAAAATTATCCATCATTGATAGAAGCTCACAACCTGTCACTTTATGTAACATTGCCTCCATGTTAGGTAAAGAATAGTTAGCTCACAACCAGTCACTTTATGTAACATTGCCTCCATGTTAGGTAAAGAATAGTTATCTTTCAATGAGGCAATATTCACATTTCTAAAATCCACACATAATCTAATGTCACCATTCTTTTTTCTTACTAGTACCAAATTTGAAACCCATGTTGAGTGTCTGATAGGCTGGATAATCCCAGCATCCTTTAACTTCATCAACTCTTGCCGCATCTTAGGAGCCAACAAAGGATTAATAGGTCTTTGTTTTTTCCTAAATGGTTTCACCTCTGATTTTAGTGGGATATCTTTTTGGAAAAGGTCTTCCCTATAATATTTTAAGTCCTCATATGACCATGCAAAAACATGCTTATATTTTCTCAATAGTTTAATCAAATTTATCCTTATATGGCAATCTAAACCTTTTCCAATATAAACAACTTGAGGACTGATTTATGATCCTAAGTTAATTTCCTCCAAGTCTTCAATCTTAGCATTGCTTATTTTTGTTGAGTGATCATTTTGACTACTGAACAATTCTTCAAGTTCAACCAGACCCTTAGGAATCTGATTGGAACTCAATTGGACAACCTCATTTCCTAAGACATAATCTTTACCATTATTGTTCTCAAGTAAGGTATTGAAATATTTGTAATGATTCTCATAATGGTCCAGACACTGAATGAATCTCAAAATATCTTGGTTATCCTGAAAAACTTTCTAGTTGTATATATTATCTGGAACAATTGGTCTAGTCTTAACTTCAAGTATTGATACCCCATGTAAGGTCTGATCATTAGTTTTCAAAGCAACATTTGCTAAGAAATTTGCCATTATATGTTTATACCTTTCTATCCAACTTATATCAAAGGAATCAAACATTTCAATCTAATCCCAAATAGCATATTTATACATCTTTAATCTATCATTTTTCACTGCATATTTGGATCTTATTTGGGCTAGTACTAATTCAGAATCACCATAAACTTTTAAACATTTTATTCCATGTTTAATGGCAATTTCTAGCCCTAAAGATAAAGCCTCATAATTTGCTGTATTATTTGTACATTGAAAGGCTAGAAAAAAAGAATATTTGAAAGTTGTAATTGATGAAGATACCAGTAATACACCAACTCTTGACCCTTCTTTTGAGAAAGCTCCATCAACATACATTTTCCATAAACCATCACCTTGTCCAGTCAATTCTTTAACCAGAGGATAAATATTTTTACATTGATGATGATGATGATTCCTCTATACTCTAAAGTTCTCCATATCCACATCAATACAGTAGTTAATGTTAGTGTCTTCATACCATTCAATCATGTGAGGAGTCCTAACTTCTCTTGACACTTTAACATTATTTCCAGCAATGTTGAAGGTAGCATATGATAAAACACACTATATGCTTCCTCCCATTGAATCACTCCATTTTCTAGATAGTAACATCACATAATGTGGTGGTATGTCAACAACAAGAACATTCATAGTTAAAACCACATCAGGACACACCGCTAATTTGCAAGGCATGGATTCAATAGTACCAATAACAGGGACTTCTCCAGAATCCATTGCTTGACAGCTCCCATGATGAGTATCCACTTGTAATCCCATAGACCTCATAATTTCTACTGGCATGACAATGTTTAATGCTCCAGAATCAATCATACAATTTTTAAGCATTCTTCCATTAATCACCACTGTTAGAAAGAATGGGTCAACAACCTTAGGAGAAGTAGTTGTGTTTAAGAAAATCTGAGGAATCTTAGAAGTCATTACTTCAGCTTCCTTCCCTTTGTTATTTGGTCTCCTATCAACATTTTTTGGAATTTGTAATTTCATTGTAGGAACACTATTCAACAATGATAGAACCTTTTCTTTATGTTCCTTGATTCTCATCATTTCTAAAAATGGAACTTTTATAGTCATTTGAGACAAGCAGTGGCCCATGTCTACTAGAGTATATTTTATATCTAAGGACTTTGGTTTTTCAACAATAATATTATTTTCCTCAATTTGTATGTTAAGAGTTGGTTCTTCTTTCTAAGATCTTTTGTTTTCTATCTTAAGAGAATAAGTACTTGTTTCTTGTACCTTTTCTTTTCCTTCTTGTACAACAATAGGCTCTATGGCTTTAGTTACAATCTTGACATTAGGTTTGTTTACATTTTCCCTAGGTCCATCTTTCTTCTGTACATATTTGGTGTCTATTTTATTTTCTTTTATAAATACACCAGATGGTTGACTACCAGTACCACCAACTACTCTATTTCTTAGGTGATAATTGCTTCTATCTTTGTTCACCAAATCAACAGTAATTCTTGCTTTTTCTTCATTTGAAGTTTTTGTGACCAATGGAAGGTATTGATTGTTTTGTGCATAACATCTTATATGGTTATCTGTTTCTTCTATTTCATTGTCTGACAAAATTTGTTGATGATTAATCTCTATATTTCCTTGTGAACCATATGAGTCATGATTTTCAATTTCATTATCTGAGTCTACATCATGACATGAATAAGAATTTTTCATATTATAATCACATTTTTCACTTTCATCATTCCCTTGTTCTTAATTTTCTTTTAGATCTAAGGAAACAATGCAAAAATTAGGATTATGTGGGGCTTCACAAGCCTCACACCAAAAATCATCATTGCAAAAATGGACAACATTTTTATGCAAAGGGTCTGGAGTTCTGTTCTCAGATTTTTTTTTTCTAGGTGGAGCAATAGGCTTCCCATCCTTAAAATGAGTTCCATAAGGATGATTTTGCATTCTATTATGAGGATTATAAGTGTTATTAGAGGAAGGCCTATTATTTTGAGGAGCCCTATACTCTTTATATTATGGTTCCTTTAGGTTACTCCTACTAAACCTTGAATAATCTTTCCTATTCAGTTTACCAGACACCCTTCTATTCATCTCAATATTTACTACTATCTTGTAAGCATCAGTGAGGGTTCTAGGATTTTTATCCCTAAGAGCATAACCCATTTTAGAATCAAAAGCATTTAAATA
>MU223935.1:3824262-3877877 GCA_018584345.1 Thuja plicata | reverse complement strand
TATATATATATATATATATATTGATGTCTTAAAGATTCAAATACATATAGATAGACAAATAGTACAAAGGTTCAGACACAATTTTAGTCTACCTTGTAATTCAATTAAAAATTCCAACTCTCTCTCCTACAAAATGGTTACAATTACATATTTATAGTCTCAAATAATCTTGGAATCCTTAAGACAAGGATGCAACAAGCTTTAGATGATTTGGAGACCTAACCCTAAAAACATAGAAAGAGACAAAAGACAAGAAAATTCTAAGCGGTGGGAGGACAAAACTGAAGAATAAGATATGATATTTCTTTATCTTCTTGTGGATGTTGACACCTTTGTCTGCATGTATTCAGGATAGTATTTGATAGTTGTAATAAGATTTAGTGACCTCCAATACATGCTAACCTACACTAATCTCTTTAAGATTACTAAACTTCCTGTGCTCATAGATCAGGTGCCATGTGTCCATTTTATTCTTCATCCATGACATCCAAGTCAACTGTGATAGGCTTCTTTTTCTTGGGCTTTGTCATGATATCCCATGTAGTTACATCTTCCTCCTTAGCCCACTCAAAATTTTGAATACTTTCTAGTTGAGCCTTCTGCCTTTCCCACCTAGCATCTATTATTCTTTTAACATCTATATTGAACTTATTACAGTCTGTTTCTTCCTTTATTGCCTCATTTAGAAGTTTATTGAACCTCTCCATATCTAATTCTCCATGATTAGATACATAAATGTCTTTGTTGGGAAGCACATTATCAAACTCTGATCCCCATATCCCTAATGGCTTGATCTAATCATCCTTGGTTCTAATGGGGGGGTACAAACCTATTATAACTCACCCCAAACATCTTCAAATTTGCCTCAATTTGATTGGATTTTCCTTTGAAGAAAGACAACATAACCCTAATCTACTGTATCTCTGTCCCAACCATAGTTACTATTTTTGGAAAATTTGTCCTTAATGGTTGTACAGATGACAACCTCTCAAAAAGTGATGTTCTTCTAGACCAGGTTGAATAGTAAGGATTCAAAATTTTCAAAAAATTAGCCACCTCTGCTTGTAGGCCTGGCAACCTGCCATAAGCCCGATACACCACATCAATCTCATCTTTGATGGTGTCAATTCTATGCTAAAAAATTGAAGTCAAAGCTTCCAAAACAATATTATTATGCTATGTGACTCCTAGCTCTGTTCCAGCCGGTATCTCCCCTGTATCCTCTATTTGGATTTCAACATCCATCACTTCTTTTGGCTCAATAGAGGCAGGCTCTGTTATATCTAGTAATTGTCTAGTAATCTCATCTATGAGCCTCTCCTATTCTTTGATCTTTATTAATGCTAACTCCCTGTCATTAACAATAGCACTAATATCACTAGCGAGTTTTTGTAATTTTTCTAACAGTTGGGCTATTTTTGCCTCACTTAGTGGAGTAAAGTGAGTCATCACTTGGGATATTTCCAAATCCCCTATATTTTTTAGTGTCCATATGATCTTATTCCCTTCCATCTTCTCTTGAATATTTAAAATAGATGGCTTTTGATCTTTAGGAGCTAAGCTGTACATTTCAATTGCATGCGTCTCAGGGTTATATCTAAACCCTCTGATCATATCCCCAATCTGAGTCTCTGATGACAATTTAACAATAGGTTGCCTTCTTATATTATCAATTATAAAGGCTGAAGACAAATCCTAGCCTTCCACAAATAATATCCCACTGGCCTTGACCAATTGTCTTGTCTGTTCTGGTGTAATTTCCTTAGATTCATGATCATAATCTTGCAATGTTTGTAAGGCTTCCTGAGTGACTGGATCACCACTTGCGTATTGCAACTATTTTCCAATTTATTGTTTCTTATTGCATATGATTAATTCCTTGAATTATCTTGTCTTAATGAAGTTTTCATCCTTGAGGAATTCCTCTTGATGCATCAACCTCTCATCTGTACATGACCTAAGAGGTAATTATTTCTCTTCTTCTACATCTTTTTACAGTTTCTTCCCTGCCCTAATCTGTTTTCTCAATAAATGATCATAGGGCCTATCTCTAGTTATCAGAGCTCCAATTCTATCTTTATTTCTTTTCCTAGAAGGTTCCCCTATTTCTATTTTTTGTCTCTTGGGTGGGTGCTCATTTGTCACTTCCTTCTCTGGGACCTCTGTCAGGTCAATGATATCTTCCCCCTCAACTGCTTGCTCTACTACAAATACTTCATAACCTGGATAGGCAGTAGGTGAAGGATAGCCTTGATCACTGTCATCATCATATTCAAACTTTGAATGCTCTATGTGGCCTTTCTCCGGGACCACTAGTGCTTCTTCTAACTGATTGTAGAGGAGAGTATGAGAGTCAATCATATCATCTAGCCTTTTCAAATAAGGCATATCAGGGTAGAAACATCCAAACTTCATTCCTTTTCTTTTCACCTACCTCTCCAGGTCCATAATTTCATTGAGCTTAATTTCTCTTTTGTCCACCTCCTCATCTTCCGAGATGTTTCTTATTAAATCTTCCTCCATACACTCTTCATGTTATTTTGTGTAGGGGATGGTTGGGGTGAGAAATTTATTTGCACTAAGGATGAAACCCTCTGTATCAACATATCACTGCAGGGAAACATTCATCCTGTAATGATTCATCCATGCATTTACTAGGTTCAAATCTCCTTTTCCAGTAGTGAAATTGTAAATTCTGAATTGTCTAGGGGTAAATGTACCCATCCTGTGTGATGCTAGGTGCTCCTTGTCTGTCAAAATGAGCTGCTTGATGAACTCCATTGCAGCTATCCTTGGTGGTACATGGTATGGTAAGATGTATGGAGGGTGGGAGAAACCATAGACCCTCATTATTGTGAAATTATTCTCATAATATAAATCCCCCCAATTATGGTCTCATGGCCATTTATCAAGATATTTGCATGGCCTCAATAATTGTATTACCTTAATAGGAAACCTAAGTTTATCAACACCTAGGCACTTAAGAAGTGGATAGATTATCCAATTTTCAAAAGCATATAACTCTTTCTCTCTAGATGTATAATTCCATACTCTGAGCAAACTAAACAGGGTTAGGTTGGTTATGGTGAAACCTTTGTGGCTGTAGAAACTGAGAATTCATAACTGGGAAATTGTAGTATAGGATAAAATGCATGAGGATTGAATAATTCATAAATCTTGGCTGATCCTTCTTACTCTGTATGTCTACAAATGCTTGATGCATCTGGTCTATGATATAATGGATGTAATCATAACTAGAAGTGGTATGGAGGCTCTACATATCCAATACCATCATCAAAATATCTAAGGTAATCCTCTCTACCCCAACATCCTTTCCAAGCACTCTACATAGTGCATATGATATGTATTTGATGTAGAAATTAAGATCTTTGTAGAAATAAGGGGTTGCTCCTGGCATGGGGGCTATATAAGTTTTCATTTTCTTAGGGACATGATGATCCCTGATCAACTTAGCAGCAATGCTAGATTCTCTAGAGTATCTATTCTCTAGGCTCTTCATATTTATTTTAGTATCCATGGGGTATTATACATTGAAGGCTTTCATGAAAGTATTCTAGTCCAAGGTGAGTAGGGGCTTTCCATTATCCCTCTTAATGGTTTTTGTCAGGGTATCATACCTACTAGCCAATTCTAAAATGAAATTGGCATCAACAAAGATATCAGGAACAATCAATCCACACGTCCAAGGGTTTGAGATAGGCATGGGTTCATCACTATTATTAAATAAGTAATTAAACAGTGAATATCCTAATGAACCTGGTGTTTTTACATCTCTAATGTAAGCCACATCATCAATTAATACCTCAACACTAACCTTTCAATTCTGGCTGGAGCCTGGAAGCAAAGTGAGAAACTCATTTGAATAGTTTCTTTTTCCCTTTGATTCATCATCGACATCGTCACTTATTCCACTAGTGGATGCCATACTTTGTGCTTGAGTCATCTTCCTTTTTCATTTTGTTCTCAACACCTTATCACCAATATTGGAAATAAACTACTAAAAACCCTCATGACCAACTGTGAATTCCTCTAAAATCTGTAATTCTAAACTTTGAAAACATTGTTAATCACAATCTCTATTGAATTCTAAATCAAGAAAACACCTTTCTAAGTCACTTACTGCTAGAAATTTCAACCTTTCTTATAAAACACTTAAATTTCTATGAAATCTTCACTCTGAGAAATTAGAGGCTGGTAAAAATGAAATAACAACGGACATGTATAATTATAATTGATAATTCAATGCAGATGTCTCTTCAAACTGGTAAACTTACAATTCAGTCATTTCTGCTATTAGTTTCACACACTGTGACATCAATTTCTGGTTCTAGCCATGACATTCAAACTATCTGGTAATCAATTTATGATGAGTGCATTTGCATATAAAACCTTATAAAATTCAAAAATAGATCAAAATCTGATCTGATTAGCTACATTAAATCATATTACGACTACTTTCCCATCTCTGAAAATCTCTATACTTTGATTGGTTAGAAACTGTCCATGATGGCACCCCAGAAAAATCTTTATTTAACTCTGGTTGACTTCTAGCGACCTAGCGACTAAGTGATCTCCTTGTCACTTAATATTTTTGCCAACTGTAGTTTCTTCAAGAGACTTAGCGACTACCATTAGATTAAACCTCTGATCAACGGTTGGTGTGATGTCGCTTGATCTTTTAACTTAACCCTTCATCTTATGGAGACATTGCAACAAAGCACTTTATCAACTGTTCTTTACCTTGGGTTGCATCTGGAGACCTTGCGACTGTGATATCTCTATGTCGCTAGATAATTTCCTTAACTCATGTTTTATCCAGAGACAACATGACTAAACACTTTAATCTTTTAATCACGTGATTTATTTCATCTTTATAATCTACATCTGGAGACAACGCAACTACCATTGATCACACTTTCCTCTACATCTAACGGTTTTTGCTAAGTCTTATAATCTTTATTACAAACCCTAATCCTTCATGAGACTTTGCGATAAATTGATGCATGTCTTTTTTTTTCCTCTTGTCTCTTAATCGCCAGATACCTTTTGAATTTTCAATCTTATCAAGTGATCACGTTAGTACCGTTAGATTCTATTTGAAATCAATGGATGCTTATCTCTTGATCTCTTTATTTTTACTTAACTCATCTTTCTTCACGTGATTGCATGAAGACTTAGATTTAATCTGACATTTGATCCTTGGTTTATCCAGAGACTTAGCGACCATTGAATCTCCATGTTGTATGATAATTTCTAAACCAAAGTTACAATCAGGAGACTTCCCAACTGCCATTAGATTAAATCTCTGATCAATGGTTGTCATGTAATCTCAAATTCTATCATTTAACTCACATTTGATCACGATACCTGGTGACAACACTGAAACATTAACTCATGAACTTAACTCATAACCATGGGTTTCATTAGGAGATAACGCGACTCAACAAGCTTGAAGTAAATTATTTAACCATGGGTTTAATTGATATTTATTTATTCTATGTATTAAGTAAATTATTTAATTTATTTAAATACATTCACTGTATTCTATTCTTCTTATGCTAAGTCTTCTAAATTAGTCTCATTAAAGTGGTTAATTACACAATCACTAAATATGAGTAAGCTTCCTAGTACACCTCATAGACCTAGTCACTTGACACATCATCTTGGCTAAAACAATTAGTTATTATTAATTATTAATAAATCATTATCCTCACCCACACATGTCCTATTCTTAAGGGCTATGTGGCCTCATAAGACTTAGTCTCATGACCACATGTCTTCCCCTACACCAAGTCAAGAAGCAATCCTTATTCCTAAGGAGCTTCTCAAGCCACCTCAAAGAGTCCAAGATGACTCATGGGACTCTTGTAAAGAGAGTCCTCATGAGGAATAATTCCTTCCTCTTTCCTCTCCATGGTCTTTGTGAAACACTTGACATGTGTCTTTCCCTTCCACCTTATTCTCCTCTATGCCAATGTAGGAGGAACATCCTCCCTATTCTTCCTCTCACATTATAACTACATCCCCCTTTCTCTCAACCCTTTCAACCAAGTCAATAGTAACCCTAGGATCTTCCGCCTTTCAATATCCACCTTAGGATCATGCCACCTAGGCTTAGGTTCTCCAAAAACCTATAAAAGGAGCCTCATTCTCCCTTTGTGATCTAATAGGTAATCAAGCAATCAAGCATTCAAGCAATCAAGCATTTCAAGCAAATCACATTCAAGCATTCAAGCATTTCCACACCATTCCATCATCCATTTAGTTTCATTTTGCATACATTCATTCAAAATCTCCACACTTTGGTGACATCTTGGCTAATATCAAGAAATCAAAGCTAGGAGAACAATGGAGACAAGCTGCAAAGGGTAGGTGAAGGTAAAGCTTGTTCTTTTACTTCATTTGATTTTTTATATTCTTCATTGGGTTGCATTTAGATAGATTTATTAGCTTATTAATAGTAGTATTTTATTTATCATAGTTGACATCTATTTTGCATACATTTTTGGCACCCACCGTGGGGCCTAAACCCACAAAATTGACATCTTTTTCTAGTTTTTCTGTGTGAAGAATTCTACAGGCATTCATGCGCATCCTTCCCCGATTGTTGCACATCCATTCATTACTGCTACACATTTTCTGAACCTGCGCATTCATCCCATCTCCATGCACATCCATCGACTGTTTCTGCGCATTTACAGTTCCCGCGCATTTATCCTCTATTTCGGTGCATCCATCCACTATTTCTGAGCATTCATAATTTCATCTGTAGAACTCTATTTTTCTCTTTGTTTGGTTTTAGCTAATCATCTTAACAGGTTTCTATTTGTTCTGGTAGCTTTCAGGTTATTTTGCAGGTCGTTAATCTGAAGACCCCAAATTTCAAATTATTAACAATTTTCTTGCAGGTTCCTAAGGGGTTTGTAAAATAAACCATAACCTTCGTTTGGGATTTAAAATATGACATGTTTTTAAGTTTCATGTGTCTTCTTTATATTAGCAACTATCTACTGTGTCTTTCTTTATAGCTTAATTGTAATCCCAGATTATAACAACGTATCCTCTCCCCTCGCCATTCGTGGACCTTGGGTGTAAGAGAAACTGTTATAATCTTTAGAGGGCGGTCTTTGGTGGGAAAAGAGGTACTCACCCCGAGGAACGACCCAACCGGTATACAAAAAATGCCATTGTGACTATTCTCATAGTGGACAGGTGTGAATTCGTTGTGGCAACCAAAATCTCCTCTAGTACCGTTGTGGTGCATTAAAGTCCCTACATTGTTAAGGTGAAAATCTTGGTTTGAAAGGATTGGGAGAGCCCCCTTAATTGGGAAAATGACTTGACCTCAACCACCTGAATGGATCTCCTAACTACAAGATTTTTTTTAGTGGCAAAAAATCCTTCTATTTACTGGTTCAACGAGTAGCCCAACCTATGAAGACACCCCACATTACTCACGATTCATAGTAGAGATAGCGATTCTTTGGGAAGTAATGAACCATTGAATTTGGAACTTTGTGTGCCAGAGAAGTGAGTGCACTATAAGGAGGAGCCCGTGCCTCCAAGTTCCTAAGCTGTCCACTGTGAATTGCGTGGCTGGATTTTATTATCCAGGTGGGGATTCAGTAGATATCGTCCTTGCCAACCTTAAGATTTGTAAGTGTGTCTTTGCATTCATACTGATTTAGATTAGATAATTTCTATCTTGCATGTGTGTGTTTATGCATTTTTTTAAAAACATCTAAGAACTACAAAAAAACCCAAAATAGAAAAAAAAATTCAAAAATTCATAATTAAAACTGTTAAAAAAGTCCAAAAATCAGATACTGCGCATTCATCCATTTCTGCTGCGTATTTGTTCAACCTTCCTGTGCATTTATTCTTGCACATTCATCACAATGAGTACTTATACAGACCTTCAATATTTCAAAATTACATTTTTAGATACCCATTTCTGTCTTCAGTATGACTCTGGAAAAACATTCGATTTTAGCAGATCTTTGATCTTCAGTTTGACCATTTTCATCATCTTGCTTTCATCCAACATTTTCTAAAACATTCCTAAATCTTCCAAATATACATCCAAGTGTTGGAATACTACCTTGATTATCAGATTGTTGCTTTTGTGAGTTTTTATTATATCAGGATCTATAATCCTTCATCAAAACTTACCTAGGTCACTCTCTCTTGGTTCTCCTTTGTCATATTATAGTGAGATCTATACCTCCTATTGACTTGGATTATCAAGTTACCTTATCCAGCTCAACACTTTTGAATCTATTTCCTCCCATCTCTTCTATCTTCACATCTTCATCTATTTCATCTTTCACCTTTTATGGTTCAAAATCGATCTCAGAAACTCAAACAAACCGTTGATCCAAAATTCGTAGATACAATGGAAGGAGGAAATACTAATGAGGAAAACCATTGGTCCAAGAAGAATTCAATTTTTTCATCAGAACATGAACCCACTGATCAAGAAATAAGAGATGCTATGCAAGATGCCAAGTTCTATAATGTCATGGAAAGAATCCTAGATACGGACAAGGAAATGTACTTCCTCATGCTTGCTCAACAAGGAGAAAAACTACATAGTGGTTTTGATGTCTCAGATCTTGTAGAACCACCTAACACAAATGATCAAGAAAAACCTAGTGGTTCTCAAGAGAAACAAACCCAAGACAAACAAAATAGTACTTTCCAAGATACCCAAGGACCTCCATCATCTTTGGATCCTATTATGTAACAAATCCAATTGCTTCAACGACAAATGCGTGACATGCAAAATGGAACATCAACCAAGAAATATTCCTTGGAGGATATATGTCCCTATCCTTTTGACAAGAACTTGGCTATGATTCCATTCCCTCCTCATTTTGAGGTACCAAAATTTGATAAATATAAAGGGAATTCAGATCCAGGAGACCACATTCATGAATTTTGTGCTGCTTGTATTGGATTTTCCCACAATGAAACATATCTTATGCGACTATTTCCATGAAGTTTAGGAGGAAAAGCCATGTAATGTTTCTCCAAACTACCCCCAGGTATCAAATCCTTCAACAAGCTTATTGACAAATTTGTTACTCACTATTCCTATAACATCAAACATGAAGTCACAATGCTTGATCTTTGCAATACACAACAAAAGAATGGAGAAACCTTCCTTACCTTTTTGCAAAGATGGCATCAATTATTTGCCAAGTATCCACGAACAATTCCTGAACAAGAGAAGATGGATATATTTGTGCATAACCTTACACAAGAAATGAGCTATAGGTTACAAATGCAATGTCCTCCAAACTTTAACAAGCTCATTGAAAATGGAGTGAAAATTGAGGAAGCTATGGTTAGAAAGGGTGAGATTAAGCTCTACTCCAAAGACAATGTTGGATCTTCAAGTTCAAATTCTAACAACAACAACAATAATAATAAATCCAAATATTGGAACAAAAACAAGAACATTGTCAATGATGGGATTGTGGATAATCGTCATGTTAAATCAACATAAACTATCTTAAATCTCATGAGAAAAGCCAATGCTACTCAACCTACTCATAGAAATAAAAGTGCAAATCAGAATATCAACAACAATTCATCAAGATTACCCTTTATGCTGCGTAGAAGAACTTTTACTCCTTCGGGTGAATCTCTGGAATCTGCATAAAGGAAGTTGATCACAAATAAATTCATTGTGCTTCCTGAAACTAGAGATTTTGAGCCTAGGGTGAAGCCTTCTTAGTGAAATGATAATGATTATTGTGAATTTCATAGAAAGAAAGGTCAAAAAACTAATGACTGTCAAAGGCTCAAGCATGCGATACAAGATTTGATTGAAAGCGGAGAAATTAGTTTTGATGGACACACCTCAAATGAGTCACATACGGTTTTCAAAGATCCACTTCCCAAACATGAGAAAGGAAAATTTTCCAATGCTAAAGGTGATAACCAAGCTAATTACAATTCCACCTCCTATAGCTATATAAATCACATTTCTGAATGCCATCCTTCTCAATACTATGTCAATGTGATTTCTATCAAAGAAAAGAGTCAATCAGCTAATGTCACTACTCGAGCCCAATCCAAGGTTACTCTTCAAGAGGTTCCATCTATACCTAGCACCTCTCAAAACAAGTCTGTCTATGTTCCAAAGTCCACGCCCAATGTTTCCAACCAATACAACCTTTTGGATCAATTGAAGAAAACACCAGCCCAAATATGCATACTAGAGCTTTTTCATCTGTCACCTTCTCATAAGGATATTCTTGAGAAAGCTCTCCTAAAAACTAATGTTCCTACAAATCTAGATCAAGACCAATTCCAAGCTATGGTGGGACATTTGACAAGTCCCCATTATCTATCCTTCACCAAGGATGATGATCTAGCCATTAATCAACCATATAATGCTCCACTCCATATAGAAGACATTGTACAAAATCATAAAATTAAAAGAGTACTAATAGATGGAGGAGCTGGTTTGAATATATGCACTTTAAAACTAGTCCTTGCATTGGGATTTTCTAAAAATGTTGTAGATCCAAAGAAGAAAATCACCATCAAAGCTTATGATGAGGAAGAAAGGTCATCCAAGGGGTCTATTGTTCTTCCTATCAGAGTTGGTCCTGTAGTTAAAGACATGCTTTGTCAAGTCCTAGATATGGATTTGGCATATAAAATTCTCTTAGGGCGACCTTTGATTCATTCTATGCAAGCTGCACCGTCAACTTATCATCAGTGCTTGAATTTTCCACATAATGGTCAAGATATAACCATCAAAGGAGATCCGAATCATTTTCAATATTGCAACACTGTGAAGCCAACACCTAAATCTTTGGTGCCCTATAATCGTATTGGATCTTCTCCACCAACACCCATTGATCCCAGTAACAAAGCATCAAATTCCAAATCCCATGGAGTCAAAATAGACATACAAGAACAAAGTATGGGAGAATACACTTTGGGCCAAACTTTGTGTATCATAGAGTTACCCTTATCTCCTAAGTCATATGAGAAATCCTTGATTACCAAACAACAATTAGAAGGTCCTTCTACGCTTTTTTATGGCACATTTGTAAGTGGGGGAACTATATCAAAAGATTCAATTAAGCGTAATGCTAATCATTTGCTAAAACGTCATAAAAATCCAGAGTATGAAAAACATGAGTGTATATCGCCTGTTGTATACGGTAAAGGATATACTTTGTTACAAAAGATGGGATATCAAGGAAGTGGACCTATAGGGTTGAAAAGAGAGGGTGTCATAAAACCAATTCTGAAGAGTCCAAATTATCAAAGAGACACCACTGGATTAGGATACAAAGGAGAAGGACCAAAAAAATCTAAAGGTAAAGAAAATATTACACCTTTCTACAAAAATTCTAAAGCTCCTGCATTACAATTTTGGAAACATGGCATGTATGTAGATCTAGTAAAGCAAAAGATAGCGCAAGAAATCATTAACCGACTTAGAAATGATGATGATAATGATGATTCTAATTCTTATGAATGGGATTCATTATCTAATTATACTGAAGATATGGAGTTGATGATGTTCATACCTATGGTAACAATTATCATGAGTAGGAAAGTCCAAGGATGGAAACACTAAGATTAGATTCACATGATACTACTCTTGGCGATTGTGAGGAAAGTGAGGATTATCTTGAGATAGATGATTCAGATTAGAGTATGGAAATAGACCTTGCTGATATAATCATAAACTTTGAGAAATTTTCTATCAATACCATCTCATCCTTTGAGACTGAACCAAATGATCCAATAACCCTTATCCACCCCAAACTTATCGCTTGGGATTCTCCCAATTATCCCGAACTTGACATTTTCCATAATGATGATGCTATTATCAACTATCTTGGAATCAAAGATCATCTACCACCAGGAGATCATAAATCAGGATTCCTAATAGAACTCAATGACATGGATTAATTTGGAGAGGGTTCCAATCCTTTCAGTCATAAAAATATAAAAATAATAAATAGATCTAACGGTGAAAACCACTTAGTGGCAGTGTTAGATCCTAAAAAAGTAAAAACAAAATATGTATCTGATGGTGAAAACCTCTCTGTGGCACTTGAAGATGGAAGGATTGACACTCTCCCCAGCTATATGTATCAAGAGCAGTGTGCTATACTTATTGAACCAATATTGCCTCTCAACATTGGAACATAGGATTCACCATGTAATCTGAAGATAGCCGCATCCTTAATAGAGCCAGAAAAGGAAGTTTTTTCATAGTTTTTCAAAGAGAGATAGATCAAATTTGCTTGGTCTTATGCTGATATGCCTGGGATAGATCCTCATCTTATTGTGCATCATTTTTCCATTGCACCTGGGGTCAAGCCTGTAAAGCAAAAACCCAGGAAAATGCATCCCCATATTGCACTCATGGTCAAAGCAGAATTGAAAAAATTGTTGGATGTGGGTTTCATTTGAGCTATTGATTATCCTAAATGGATCTCCAATATTGTACTAGTGTCCAAGCTAGACAAGTCCATCAGGATTTGCTTAGATTTTTGAGATCTTAACAAGGCTTGTCCCAGAGATGATTTTCCCTTGCCCAACATTGATATTATAGTTGATTTAATAGCTGGGCTTGAGATGTTATCCTTAATGGATGGGTTTTATGGCTATAACTAGATAAATATTGCACCAAAAGACTAGGATAAGACTTCTTTTACATGTCCTTGGGGCACATACTGCTAGAATGTGATGCCTTTTGGGCTTAAAAATGCTGGTGCTACCTATCAAAGGCCTATGACCACAATCTTTCACGACGTGATATATACCATAATGGAAGATTATGTTGATGATATCTTAGCCAAATCCAAGAAAAAATAAGGTTATCTAAGAGTATTGGATAGGATATTCACCCAAACGGAAAAGTATCAGATAAGACTCAATCCAAAGAAGTGTGCATTCGGGGTTACATTGGGCAAACTGTTAGGATATATTGTCTCAGCTAAGGGCATAGAAGTGGATCTAGAAAAGGTCAAGGAAATCATAGAAATGGATTCACTTATGAACATCAGTCAATTGAGATCTTTACAAGGGTGCCTTCAGTCAATCAAAATATTTGTTTCTCAATTAGCCGACAGAAGTCATCGTTTTCAGCATTTGTTGCATAAAAATATCTTATTCAAGTGGGATGATAAGTGTGAATAAGCCTTCACCAAGATCAAGCAATATATAGAAAATCCTCCAACCCTTATGTCATCGATTCTAGGAAATCTACTCTTGCTCTATATTTTAGCTACAGAAGTCTCGCTCGGTGCTCTTTTAGTCCAACAAGATCAAGAGGGAAAAGAAAAAGCTATATATTACATCAGTCGCACCCTTGTGGGATATGAGCTCAACTATTCAATGATTGAGTGAGCATGTCTAGTGGTAGTCTTTGCTTCACAAAAGTGGCAGCATTATATGTTGTCTCATTCCATCAAGCTTGTTGCAAAGATTGATCCTTTGAAGTATCTTTTGAGCAAAATTGCATTAACGGGAAGATAGGCTAAGTGGGTCATGTTGCTTAGTGAATTTGATATTGAATATATGGATAGGAAAGCTATCAAAGGTCAATTAATTGCTGATCAATTAGCCGAGGCTCCACTAATAGATGATCAACCTATCCATATAGAATTTCCTGATGCCCATATCTTGACATTATCTACACAAACCTTGAGGCTATATTTTTATGGATCCTATACTCAGCATGGTTCAGGAGCTAGAGTGTTATTTGTTACACCAAAAGGATATACCATACCAAAGTCCTACAAATTACTTTTTCCTTGTACAAATAATGTAGCTAAGTATGAAGCACTGATGATCAGGTTGAAGATGGCTGTGCAATGGAAAGTGACTAAGTTGAATGTCTATGGAGACTCCCAACTAATAATCAATCAGGTTAATAATGAATATCAGACCAAGGATGATAATTTGTTACCATATAAACACATGGTACATGAATTTAAGCAATATTTTTTAATTATTACCATTGTGAAAATCCCAAGGAATGAAAATAAGGCTACAGATGCTATGGCAATGATTTCTTCTGTATTTGATGTGGAAGATACAAAATCCCATTTTGAGTTCTTAGTGGAATCCTTGACTTATCCTACATACGATGATCTTGATACAAGTATCATATGTCATATTATCGAACAAGATTATCCTACCTATGGTAAAATATATATTCCTAGCTGAAAGACAATATCCTTCCCCTCAACTTATCCTGAAATAAAAAAAGAACCTTTCTATGCCAAACCTCCTGCTATCTCCTAATATTTGACACCCTGTATCGGCGAGGTCTTGACGGTACTCTCTTACGATGTCTTGAACATGATGAAGCTCAAACTGCCTCCCAAGATGTACACAAGGGTATTTGTGGAACACATTCAAGTGGTATTTCCTTGGCTAAGAAGCTCATGTGTATGGGTTACTATTGGCCTAATATGGAAACTGATTCCTTTCACTTTGCTAGGATATGCAAGAAGTGTCAAATGCATGGGAATCTTATTCATGCACCAACACAACAAATTCATCCTGTTACAACTATATTTCCATTCAGTTAGTGGGAACTCGACCTCGTGGGTGCAATTCACCCTCCATCCTCCAATGACCATAAGTTTATTATAACCCCCATTGAGTACTTTACGAAGTGGATTGAAGTTGTTCCCTTGATCACCGCCATAGGAAAACATGTTTCCATGTTTATCCTTAACTATATCATATGTCGATATGGCATCCGTATGCACCTCATTATAGATCATTGGAAGTAGTTCCAAAATCAAGATATAGATGAACTATGCACCAAATTCCATATCCCCCACCATTATTCCACTATTTATTACCCTGAGGGTAATGCCCAAGCTGAGGCATTTAATAAAACCATTGTCAAAATCCTTCAAAAGACCGTCAATGATGTTGGCTGTGACTGGCATGTCCAATTGAACCCTTCTCTATGGGCCTACCATACTTCCATCTGTACTCCAACCGTTGCCATGCTGTACTCCCTTGTTTATGGATCTAAAGCTGTCCTGCCCGTTGAGGTTGAGTTACCTTCTCTTCGAGTGTCCCTAAAAGATTTGATCCTAGATGAAGAGTATAGAGTTACATGGCTAACTCAATTAGAATTTCTGGATAAACGCTATCAAAGAGCCTTTGATCATTTGAAAGTATATCAACAAAGGATGTCTTGTTAGTATAACAGTAAATTGAAACCTAGATACTTACAGGTGGGTGATCTAGTCCTTTGGGAGAATCCCAAAAACCAAAAACATCGTGAGAAGAAGGGTAAGTTTGAGCCTAATTGGTTAGGTCCTTTTGTGATTACAATAGCCTATGGTTCTGGTGCCTATCAGTTGTCAACATCTGAGGGAGATCCCTTGGATGAACCTCTTAACAACATGAACCTAAAGAATTTTTATGCACGAGGTCCCAGTGCAAGGAATATGTTCAGAAAATAAAAAAATAAAAAAAAATAAAAAAAATAAAATAAAAATACAAGAAAATTGCAATAAAAGCATGTGGTGAAAACCTGGAAATAGGTGCCACTTGTGAAAAGTTAGCTCCTCCCTCTATTAAGATTCTTCTAGCATATTGTCCCATCTATATATACCCATAATAAAGTGGCTCTCACAGTCACTATTCACCTTGTACATATCATAATAAAATGGCCAATCCATGATTCCTATCCATTGTATAAATCCCCAATAAAACCCCATCATAGCTTGGTCTATTGTCCTGGTGTTCACCCTAGTCTAGCGTGTCTTTCTTCACCCATAATAAGTCAGTCCATCACCTAGTTGGGGGCATGTCGTCGAGCTAGTTTGGGAAGTGGATCTATGATAGTCATGACTCTTAGAGGACAGAACAGAGTATTTTTCACCAGACAAGCAAACACAATCAACAATTCTTACACAATGCTATTCTAATCATGATTCATAATCTGTGACACATCTTTCAAAATATGACTATCTATCTATACATTTTCAACAACATCATTATTGACCAAACAGATCAACAAACCTAACACTATATTTTGGCAAAGAAATGTATATTCATGTTAGACATGTTAGAATGATTTGTTATAAGATTATGCATTCATATCTGGATTTCATTTGTCATCATGTTTCCTATGCTATTCTGGGATATCTTTGACATGAGTTTAAAAACTCCAAATATGTCATTTATTAGGATAGCCGGGATGGAACAAGATATTTTCTTTGATTGCTATTTGTGGGATATTTTCCAATGAAGTCGAAGGTACAAATAATTGGGGTGTCTGTGAATAAGAGCCTTCATCCATCCCATAAGCATTAACAACATTATAAATCATGTTGTTATACAAATTCTATTAATGGTGATGTGCCACACATACCTCAACTCCAAATATTTGTTCCTCGATGGAGGGGGGGGATATTCCTTGTCTGTTATGCAAAAAAAAACTCAGGTCATCTCGGTTCAATTATACCTAGATGCTTGTCAAGTTTTCTATATTAAACTCCATGAAAGAAGTGCTCATGTCATCCTGGTTTAATTATACCTTGATGCTTGCATTTTCTTGCAACATAATGAGCTCAATGATGAAAATCAAATTCCAAAATTTATGAAGTTTTAAGATGTTTATGAAGTTGTGGAGATAATCATTTTTGCATATCATTTTGCATTGCATTTAAAATAGATCATAGAGTGCTCATTTTATAAGATTTTGTAGGATATCTTGTTTAGGTCACCTTTTTCACTTTGTCTATTCTTCTTGTGTCGGACACATGGTTGTTTAAAATTGAGGACATTCTGGATAACAAAATAATAGCATTTATCATAGTGCATTAGGTACATGTTTAGTTTTTAGGGTTGTTCATTTGCATATAACCATTCATATTTGCATGCATGTCCTAAATTCATTGCATTTATCATAAGTTATCATTTCATCAAAATATAGGTCATTACATTCTACCATTATTATACATTTCATTTTATATAATTATAACATATCGTTCATTATCATTATTATCATTTTGTCTTCCATTATGTTCATTATCATTATTCACTATTCATTTATTTAGTTGTAATGCATTTTTATACCATTAATCATTATTAGTTTAATCATAATCATTTTGCATCCACATAGAAATAAAACATGATCTTTACTAGTCATAAAGTAAAGTGCATAATCAAAATAATTCATCACATCCTGCATATGTCAGTATCCACATATATATAAATCATCATAAGAAATGCATCATAGAAGTAAGCATCATAGAATCATGTCATATAGAAAGTCCATCATCAAGATTCCATAAAACAAAAATAGCACGTCCAAAATGTCCAAGGATATCTCATATAATAACCATGTGTCCATAAAGTGTCCATCAAGTCTACAATAATAGATACAATGAAGCCATAAAATATAAGGTATATATGCAAAAAGCTAAGAACCACTGCCCCCAGACTCTGTATGTCGATGCCTGCGTGCTGCAATAGAAGGCCCTACTCCTGATGAATCCCCGAAACCTGGTGGTGGTCTGGGTGGGTGTGATGATGTGCCTCTGCTACCTTGTGACCCATGTCTTTGATGAACTATGGTATAAACTCTATATGAGCTCTCTCTGAAGCTCCCTATCCACTAATCCCATGGAACTTCCTATCTGTAGGCCTCTCTTTAGTAGGTGATCTCCCTACCATCCCTCATCATGAACCAGAAACTATCTGCAGGTGGACCCAATGACTTCGTAGACTCCAAATCATCCAGTAAGGTCTCTACCTCCCCTAACCACTCTATGGTAGTATCCCACTCCTATCTAGCCTCTGTGACCTCCTCCCCTAACATTTCCATCTGTCTCCCTAGTCCGGGGACACGATCAGCCTATTCGTGTAACATGGCTAGTCTGACTAGCACTGCATCAACATCTATCTCCTCCTCATCTGTTACATCCCTCTATAAATAGGGATCTTTCTCCTTGACATCCATCTCTGCCATCTCCTCTTGTGCCATCTAAAAATCATCTCCAGCATGCACAAGCTCACCCTCCAGTATTCGAGGGCCCTGTACATATGCCTGTACCTATACCTGTACCTATGGATATCCTATGGATGTAATGGTACCTGTGCTACACCTATGGCTATACTGGTACCTATGCTGGTATCTATGCAGGTATCTGTACCTATGCCTATACAAGTAGCCATCTCGGTGCACCTGCTGGTCTCTGTGCTGGAGGTGGAATCAAACCCCGTGGTCATACACCCCCACCTCTCATCCTAGGACCTCCTCTACCCCTCCCTCTATCAAGAGAATCATCATAATCATCTCCCTCATCATCATCATCACCTCTACCTCCCCCTCAACCTCGTCCTCAACCTCGGCCTCCATCCCCTGGGTCTCTCTGTGGTGGCCTCTTCACGGGGTCTGTCAATCTAGGGACTGGGTGATCCCTCAAATACCTCTCATACTCAGCCATCATACCTGGGTCTATGAACCCCTGTCTCATCGACCATGCTTGGAATGGCATGTCAAAAAAATCCTACCTAGCAATCTCAAATGACACCATAGGTCCCCAGTCTCGCCTCTCCTAGTGTGTCCATGCAAACTCTATCATGCCATGGGGCATCCTCTGAATCTGACCAAACTGTTGAAAAACTTGGTTCACCATCTATCTCTCTATAATAAAGGGAGTCCTCCCTATCAACCACCGTGACTCAAAACAATATCCAAGCTGACGCTCATCCTCCCATGGCTCACACTCAAGGTAGGGTCTCCATATCACCACATCAATAGTATCAAAAATGTACCTCCAAAACTCTAAATGTCCCAGCTTACACTAAGACTAGATCAATGCATAAAGAAATATGTAGGGCTGCCTAGCACCCCAAAATTTGAGAGTTGTAGGCCGTGTGATGGAAATGTGCTCCCATTCCCATACATGGATTAGTGTAACCCCAGCTGATAAAGATGCACCCCCATGGTACACCACCTGATGAAGATCATGATATAAATGGGCTAATAAATAGACTCCCCAAGCAAAATGGGTCCCCTCATCCATCATCCTTTGTAGCGTCTACCCCCATCCAACTGCGAAATCGTGTGATCTCTGATCGGGATAGACGTATCCTCCGATCCCTCCAGATAATACAACCGTCATAAGCTCATACAATGCTACCATGTCCTCCCAACTGATCTCATCCTCATCTATGTCCTCGTCATAAAATACTCCTCTGCACTCCATCAACCCACCATGCCAATCATAATGCACTAGCTCTCCAGTGATGGGTATTCACAGGATGCAATACACATCCTCCAATGTCACGGTCATCTCGCCTATTGGAAAATGAAATGTAATCATCTCTGAGGGCCTTCTCTCCGCCAGCACCATCAACATCCCTAGATTTTCCTGAATATCAGGCGTATGGATGACATGATATAATCTGGTCACCCTGATCAATACCCTATCAGACTCTAATAGAGCCGATATCAAACTCTGTGTAATGGGATATCTCTCCCGTGACATCAGGACATCCGTAATATCCTTCTATCATCAACAACCAACAAATCAAACTATCAGATTATGATCTAGCTGATCTATCTATCCTATCTATCTAACAATCAAAAAAATGTTTATCACATGTATCAATAGATGATTTCTATCAGTTACCTACCAATCAAGATGGGTTTACTAGTGACCATGCAACAATGTTTCCTATCTTGACATCAAATTGATCAACATCCAATGCCAGATCCTATTGGCTTATCGCTATCAAGTTTGAGCTAATTTGCCTTATCCAAATTTAATCTTTCCATAAATGTGCAACACACACAATTGCTTGCATAGTTTTAACCTATGCGTAGCATAGAAACATGCTTGCATAGGACCCCCTCATGTTTGCATAGTTTGAACTGATGTGCAAATTTTCTAAACACATGCACAAAATTAGATATCTTATATGATGTATGCACCTGTATAGTCAGAAAATGGAAGCACTTCCATGGTAGACTAGTTTAGCATTTTGAGTAAGTGTTTTGGGGTTATATCAAGCACCTTGAATGGGTTCTTGACTTTGACCTGGCTTTTCCCCTATTTTGCCTCTCTTTCCACTTCTTTCCATCCAATTTTTGGCATCTTGGACTACAGATTTGAGGTCTTTGACCTCAGGTTTAGGGTTGACCTTTTGGGTCTATGTGGATCTTGACCCTAACCTAGGTCAAGGTTGACCTCAACCCTGAACTAGGTCAAGGTCAACCTCAACCTTGACCCAGGGTTCAAATCTCAGGGTCCCATAGTTTCTAGATGTTGGTCTTTGCAAAAGTTATTTCCCACTTCTGGGTCAGCTATTTCGGGTTCCGAAGTGGTGATTCTTAAATTATATTTAATACAGGTCCTCTTCTAGGGGCATGGGTCTAATTGTAATTTAATTCTCCTATGTTGGCCTCCTTATAAGATTGTGCCCTAATTTCATATAAAAGGAAGCCTTTCTCTCTCATTTTCTCTAACCATCAACTAAGTGATAAGAAGTCATCAAGCAAAAGGTTCAAGCATCCATTGCTTTACATGTTTTCAAGCTCTCAAGGTATTCAAGTCTTCCTCTCAAGCATTCAAGTTCTCCATTGAAGATCAAGGATTTAATCTTTCAAGCCTTTTAAGGGATTAGGTTCAAGCATTCAAGATTCATCATTTAAACCTTAGATCTAGCCATCATGGTGGTGTGATCTTCCTTCAAGATCCTTTGTGCATCCTCAAACACTCATTCATTCTCTTCAAAGTGGATTCCAAGCATACAATCATGGAGGTTTATGATTTGTATTGAGTCCAAGCTTTCATATTCACATACTTGCTTACATTTGAATTACATTGGCATATCTATTCAATATCATAGCTTCATTCTTAGATTCAATTCTACTACTTGCTAGCATTCTATATTTTATTGATTTCAAGGTTAATTAATAAATTAGGGTTTAAATAAGGAAAACCCACCCCCCCCAACAAACAAATCTCTTTTTCTTGTAGGTATAGGTTTAGGACTACAGATTTGAGGGCAGATCTGGATAACCTTTTCGACAAACTTTCAGGATCCGCGAATAGATTTTCTGTCAGACCTGTGCAGGTCAAGGTCAAGATTATTGGGTCATGGGTGACATTTGTGGGTCAAGGTTGACCTTTTTCATAAGACAATGTCAGATCAGAAAAATATTTTTGGGTTTTGTTCGTCTTTGCATTTCAGTTCCGAATCATACTTTAGATTTTCCAGAAATAGAGTACAGACCTCAGAAAATAACATTCATTGATCTGCAATATTTCAAGGTTAGTAATTTCTCTCATCCTTTTCAATTACTGTCATATATCATATCTACACTGTCAATTAATAGAATTTAAGATCTTCTTCCTTACTCTTATTTCAAAATGGTTGATTCATTTGTGTATTGACCCTTCTCTTGGGTTAATCAACTTGGATCTTTCATTTGTGCATCTGGGGATAAAACAGGAACAACTTATCTTCCTTCCTCCTATATGCTTAATCACATTACCACACACATACATAAACTACAATTAAATGTAAAGGTTAAGTAAATACAACACATTTCAAACCTAACCAAATCAACATAAACACAAATATATCAATATAGATTTTCTTCCTTTACATTTTGGTGAACCCGCGATAGACAACACTTTCTTTTTCCTTGGTGTTAGATTTACATTTCATTTTACATCTTGCATGAACATAGAAGTAGATTTATTTTTCTTGCATTTATATTTCAAAAATAAAAATATACAAAATTAATTTAAAAATACAAAAAAACATTTACATTTTTCATGCTTGTAGTGTTTTCTTGTGTTCAACATGTATGATTTTTGTTTTGAATACTTTGATGAGGCTTTTGGTGCTAAAGAGGATAGATCCCCTAATGAGGTACATGTAAGTGAGGATGAAATTTGTTTGAATAAGATCTCCATTGATCCTATTCCTATTTTATCCTCCTCTACAATCTCTTCAATTTACCTTTACCATAGAAATGAGTTAAGGATAGATGTTACTTCTTCTCCTAATATATGTCTTTTCTATGAGCCTACTTTAGAATATAATTCTTTCCCCTTTAGGGATCAAGCTATAGGTGCTCCTACAATGTACTTTATTGATAGAGATGATAATACTCCTATTTGGGATGAACCTTTGGATTTGGATGTTGATTACTCTCTTCCTCATGAAGCCATTATGGGTGATTCTACTTTTTGGGATGAACCCTTGGATAAAGACATTGATTTATCCCCTTCTTGTGAAGATTCTTTGATACAAGAGGGTGATTTATTAATGGATGAAATATTCATACATGATGATGACTCTTTCTCTAAAACACACTCTCCTTATGTAGACATTTTAGAGAAAGAATAAAACATTATAGATTCATTACCTCTAATTGGGATTCCTCCTAGTGATGAGACATTAGCGGGGAATAATATGAAATCATTTAATGCTCTCCCTCTTAGTGATGATCCTATGGAGAATCAAGCTCCTACCCCATCTTCTTGTAGGATGTATTCCTTTATTTTTCCTTCTTGTGAATCTATCGAACATACTAATGATGACATAGTGACTTGTGAAGTTCCATTAATTCCTTTTGATATGGCTTCTTGTTTTGCTCCTATTTATCATTTACTAGTTGAGAAAGGATTCCATGGTCAAGGATGTGGTAAGAATAAATAGGGAATTGAATTTCCCTTATGGAATGAGGGGTATGAGCATTCTTATGGATTGGGATTTAAGCCTCAACAACACATCAATGTTACCAACATCTCAAATAACATTTCAAAACATGATGACCCTATGAAGGAATTTGACCAAGAGCTTGTTCTACCTAAACTCCTTCGTGCTAAGATGATTACTAGACCTAAACGAAAAAATAAATGTAGTCTATACTTGAAGATTCTAATGAATATCAAGCTTTACATTATAAGATTAGGCTTTTCATTGGTAGTAAAATTATTCATATATCATGTGGCAATGAGTTATATTTAAATCCTAATTTCTCTAAATAACATTTATGTTCCTATTATGGAACTCCATATTATGTAAACAATATTAGCCTAATGTTTGGGGGCTCATTGTCTTGCATAGTATTATGAGCGATATAATCGATCCCCTTTCATCCTTGTCCCTACACTTGGGGGGCAAGGATGCCATCTCCTTCTTTTCTATCTTTCTGGGATCCACTGTCCCTTGGTTAAGAAGTATCTATCTATTATGTGATATACAATCATACATGAAAACCTTGGTTTGCATTAAGGATCTATGTCCTTGATTATAACCTATTTCATTTTTTTTGGTTTCCATGGTTGATAAATCTCTCACCTTGGAAACTGAATATTGTGCTATCCCTCATAAGGGTTACTTTTTCACTTCTCACATGATATCTCTTTGCGACAATATCTCTTGCTATAATTTGATATATCCCTTGCTTTCACCCATGGGGGCCAAGGTATTTTCATTCTTCCTCTATCTAAGTATCTAGTTTCCTTAGCTTAGTGGCATTGTTTATCATATAACATTATTTCCTTATAAAGATGTATGTTTTTGACTATGGATACCCTCTTATATGAGAGGTGATAGTCCTAGGTCATCACCTCTTCTTTATTTTTCAAACTATGCTTTTGATAAACTCTTGCTCTGGCTTTGGGTTAGAGTTTGACTCCTTCATCCTAAGATTTCGCTTCCTCTTGATTACAGGGGGCTTGATGATTGAATCTTAGATCCCTCTTTTCTTTAGAAGATGACATTTTATCCTAAGCACTCCTCTATGGTGAGGGTCTTGTTGATGAGATCTCTTCCCTTTTTTAGGATCCTTTTTCCATAAGTGAAATATCTATTTTATGATTATCTATGTTCTTGGATGAAAGGGTCAATGCTCTTCGCTAAGAATATGGTATACATTGTTGTTAAGCTGGATATATCCTTACCTTGTGAAGTGGGTATCCTCTTTTCTCTTCCTTATCCTGCCTAGTGGGTAGTCATGATAAGGAGGGGGCATATATAGGGTCTCCCTTGTACTATAGTTTACATTAATTTACATTTTACAGCATGCTAAATCCTTGGGAGGTAATGCACATAAGTTGCTAAATCTTGAAGGGACACGCATTTTACTTTTATTTTTGCTAAATCCTCATAAGGTAACACACATAAGTTGCTAAATCCTGAAGAGATATGCACCCTTTTAAATTTTTCAATATGTTAAATCCTTGAAAGGTAACACACATAAGTTGCTAAATCCTAAAAAGACAGACATTTCATATTCATAGTGATACAAGAATGTGGATCTATGGATATTTTCAAAATCCTTCAGAAGACGCATTACAATTACAAGCATAGTTTATGGGTGAACCTGTTGGGTTCTCCCCCCTTGGTGATTCATAGTAAGGTGGGCATCTTACTAGGAGAGGTAATCACTATCTCTTTTCTCTCTTTTGCTTTCTTGCTAGTAGGATTAGATCATGAAGCTATGTTATCTATAGTGTTGCTCTTGTCTTCCTTATGTAATCATGTATGTTTTCTATGATTGATTTCTCTTTACTTTAATATATTTATGTATGTATTTTGAGTAAGAATCCTTGGTCTAGGGGCTCATGTCCTTGACTTAGTGATATTCTACTTCGTTGCGATCCACCAGTGTCTTTCTTCTAACTTTACTGTGAGCATGTTTCATTTCCATACTCTCGCTAAAGTGGGGGCTAAATGTATAGTCAGAAAATGGAAGCACTTCCATGGTAGACTGGTTTAGCCTTCCGAGTAAGTGGTTTGGGGTCATATAAAGCACCTTTAATGCATTCCTGAATTTGACTTGGCTTTCCCCTTGTTCTGCCTCTCTTTCCACTTCTTTCCATCCAGTTTTTGGCATCCTAGACTGTAGATCTGAGGTATTTAACCTCAGAGTCAGGGTCAACCTTTTGGGTCTATTTTGACCTTGACCCTGACCTAGGTTAAGGTCAACCTCGACCTTGACCCAAGGTTCAAATCTCAGGGTCCCACAGTTTTCGGATGTCAGTCTTTACAAAAGTTATTTCCCGCTTCCAGGTTGGCTATTTCAGGTTCCGAAGCGGTGATTCCTAAATTATATTTAATACAAGTCCTCTTCTACGGGCATGGGTCTAATTGGAATTTAATTCCCCTATGTCATCCTGCTTAGAAGATTGTGCCCTATTTTCATATAAAAGGAAGCCTTTCTCTCTCATTTTCTCTAACCATCAACTAAGTAATAAGAAGTCATCAAGCAAAAGGTTCAAGCATCCATTACTTTACATGTTTTCAAGCTCTCAAGGTGTTCAAGTCTTCCTCTCAAGCTTTCAAATTCTCTATTGAAGATCAAGGATTCAAGCTTTCAAGCCTTTCAAGGGATTAGGTTCAAGCATTCAAGATTCATCATTCAAACCTTAGATCTAGCCATCATGGTGGTGTGATCTTCCTTCAAGATCCTTTGTGCATCCTCAAACACTCATTCATTCTCTTCAAATTGGATTACAAGAATAAAATCGTGGAGGTTTATGGTTTCTATTAAGTCCAAGCTTTCATATTCACATACTTGCTTACATTTGAATTACATTGGCATATCTATTCAATATCATAGCTTCATTCTTAGATTCAATTCTACTACTTGCTAGCATTTTATATTTTATTGATTTCAAGGTTAATTCCTAAATCAGGGTTTGACTAAGGAAAACCCCTCCCACCCAACAAACAAATTTCTTTTTCTTGCAGGCACAAGTTCAGGACTGCGGATTTGAGTGCAGATCTAGATACCCTTTTCGACAAACTTTTAGGATCCATGAACAGATTTTCTGTTGGACCTGTGCAGGTCAAGGTCAAGATTATTGGGCCAGGGGTGACATTTGTGGGTGAAGGTCGACCTTTTTGATAAGACAGTGTCAGGTCAGAAAAATATTTTTGGGTTTTGTTCATCTCTATGTTCCGGTTCCGGATCATACTTTAGATTTTCCAGAAACAGAGTACAAACCTCAGAAAACAACATTCTTTGATTTGCAATATTTCAAGGTTAGTAATTTCTCTCATCCTTTTCAATTACTGTCATATATCATATCTACATTGTCAATTAATAGAATTTAAGATCTTCTTCCTTACTGTCATTTCCAAATGGTCGATTCATTTGTGTATTGATCCTTCTCTTGTGTTAATCAACTTTGATCTTTCATTTGTGCATTTGGGGATAAAAGAGGAACATCTTATCTTCCTTCCCCCTTATGCTTAATCACATTACCACACACATACATAAAATACAATTAAATGTAAAGGTTAAGGAAATAAAACACATTTCAAACCTAACCAAATCAACATAAACACAAATAAATCAATATCAATTTTCTTCCTTTACAGCGTCGGATCCCAAAATGGATGCGCAGCTTTTTCGCATACATCCTTTGTTGCTGCGCAACTGCGCATCCATTTTCAGAATAATAATCATCAAATTTTCTAATCTAAACCTATGGTTTAATCTATCCTAAACATGCTACAAATCCTATCTAACTTACATAATTGAATCAATTTGACAACGCTGGATAGATCACCTACCGGCTCTCCAGAATCCGGCGGCCTCTGGAAGCGTCTGACCCTCTCAAAGCGGTGGTCTTCAAGTTGGAATGACATCTTCTTAGCTCTCCTCTTCTATCTCTCCAAGCTCCAATCTCAAAATGACAAGTGTGCATAATGAGCTTATTTTGGACTCTTTGACCCTATATATAGCCTGTGGACCTGTTTTGCTTGCCGTGTGGACCCTACCTACCGATATCATTCCATTTCACCCCATTTTTTTCCCAATCTCTTTCGATTCTTTTCCTGAGATTGATTAAACATTCTGAAATAATAATAATAATAATAATAAGAATAAAAGAGGAAAAATCATCAAGTTTGTCAATCAATCTCTCGAGGGGGCATATGACATCTATTTCACGACATTGTTTTGGGCAGGATCAAAAACCTAAATTTTTCTTTGAAACAATGTGGCCTGCACATTATTTCAAAGAGAGGCAAAATGTATACACTAAAAAATGGCTTCACTAATTAATTAATTAAATATTTATTATTTAATTAATATTGACTAGATGAATTAATTAAATATTTATTATTTAATTGATATTTATTTCTTCTATTTATTAAGTAAATTATTTAATTTATTTAAATACATTCACTGTAGTCTATTCTTATTATCCTAAGTCTTCTAAATTAGTCTCATTAAAGTGGTTAATTACACAATCACTAAATATGACTAAGCTTCCTTGTCCACCTCATAGACCTAGTCACTTGACACATCATCTTGGCTAAAATAAATAATTATTATTAATTATTAATTAATCATTATCCTCACCCACACATGTCCTATTCTTAAGGGCTATTTTGCCTCATAAGACTTGGTCTCATGACCACATGTCTTCCCCTACACCAAGTCAAGAAGCAATCCTTATTCCTAAGGAGCTTCTCAAACCACTTCAAAGAGTCCAAGATGACTCATGGGACGCTTGTACCAAGAGTCCTCATGAGGAATAAGTCCTCCCTCTTTCCTCTCCATGGTCTTTGTGAAACACTTGACATGTGTCTTTCCCTTCCAACTTCTTCTCCTCTATGTCAATGTAGGAGGAACATCCTCCCTATTCTTCCTCTCACATTCTAACTACATCCCCTTTTCTCTCAACCCCTTCAACAAGTCAATAGTAACCCTAGGATCTTCCACCTTTGAATCTCCACCTTAGGATTGTGCCACCTAGGCTTAGGTCCTCCAAAACCCTATAAAAGGAGCCTCATTCCCCCTTTGTGATCTAATAGGTAATCAAGCAATCAAGCATTCAAGCATTCAAGCAATCAAGCATTTCAAGAAAATCACATTCAAGCATTTCTACACTATTCCATCATCCATTTAGTTGCATTTTGCATACATTCATTCAAAATCTCCACACTTTGGTGACATCTTGGTTAAGGAGCTTCATTGGAAATCTGAGAGCTCAAACATCAAGAAATCAAAGCTAGGAGAGTAATGGAGACAAGCTACAAAGGGTAGGTGAAGGTAAAGCTTGTTCTTTTACTTCATTTGATTATTTGTATTCTTCATTGGGTTGCATTTAGATAGATTTATTAGCTTATTAATAGTAGTATTTCGTTTATCATAGTTGAAATCTATTTTGCATACATCGCCAAATAAAATAACTAACTATGATTTGATCAGGAGACAACACGACTACCATCAGATCTTATTATAAAATCAACGGTCCGCGCCAAGTCTCATAACCTTTTCAGCATATTCTATTTTATTAAGAGACTACGCGACCAAATCTTTTCGCTAAGTCTCCAGATCATAAGGAATATTCATTTTTTCTTATGAGACTTTGTGACTAAGAAATAAGCACATGCACATAAACTCAGACTTAAGTCATAAAAAGTAACATGAAAATAGAACATACTTTGAGAATTGTAGGGTTTTTCTGCAATTTTGAACAAAAATTACTCAAGGACTTAGGGTTTTGACATTTTCAACTAGGTTTAGCGCTAAGAATTATTTGCAGAGGTATGTAAACAATTTCAGACATGAATTTTAACCTTCTGGGCACAAGAATGATAGGTAGTTCAAAAAAATTTCAGGGTGAACTCAAAAAATTGGAAATACAACCAACAAGTTTGATAACATTCCCTCTACAATTAGGCCTAACCTTGATTGAAATAGTTTGTCATGTGCTTGGCCTTGATCTGCCATATAATATCTTTTTGGGATGACCATGAATACACACTATCAAAGATGCACCTTCTACATATCATCAATGTCTAAAATTCCCACATCATGACAGAGAAATAAATATTCTTGGATATCCTGAACCCTTCCAATATTGTAAAAGAATAGAGGGTAAAAAATCAAATTATTGTCCTTTGAATAAATTTGGTCAACCAGTCAAAAAGGAGAATCCCATCCCGTCTATAATTTTAAATTCTTCCTCTAATAGAGTTAAAGATACATCATAAATCCCCTCAGATCAGTGCAAAGGAAAAGAGAAATTCGTTGAAAAAAATATTCCTGAGTCCAAGAAGAAAACAACATTCACATATCAAGGTATGTGGGAATATAAGTTTGAAAGTGCTATGTGCATTGGACAACTCCCCTTATCTCCAAAGTATTATGGAAAATCTTCACAATTAACTTCCTCAGGAGGAAAAGACATCATGAAATGTAAAAAGACTACTTTTGAATACTGGGGATCTTTATCAGATGAACATATGGAATCCAATATCCTAGATTGGCTTTACAAGGAAGAATAAGAGAAAATAGTAACCTTACCTAAAGAAAAGAATATAAAATCCACTCCCATTGTTGAAAGCATGGAATATCATGGTACCAGTCTGGGAGGAAATGAAATAGGAAGAAAGACTCTTGTTAAAGAAAAAGGATATCTGTGTGGCAAAGGATTGGGTTCCTTAGAACCTAAGATGAACTTCACTAAGGACTATTTCTTAGTTGAATCTGATTCAGATACCAAAGAGGAGTTCTTTGAAGTACCTTTCCAATATATTGAAGATAACCTTGATGACTATGCTTGTGTCCTTACCATCACAAAATCTGACCTTTCATCCCTTATTCTTCCCCTCAAAAACCCTGAACTAATCAATTGGGATCAGAAAGATTCGCTACCATCCCTAGACATATGAGATTCAGACGAGGCAGTGTTAGCACTCTTAGGAATTAAGAATATTCAAGAATATGAGAATAAAATCCACTACAATGAGAAAGCCTACTTCAGTATCTAGGTCAACACCCTTAGTTGCAAAAATAAAAATAAAAAATAAAACAAAAAAGTTAATGAAACTATTACTTAAAATTTCCCCATCTCGTGAATTCCGGATACAAGTGGAGAAAAATGTGGCTCCCACGAGGGTAGAGCCCAGCTTGTAAATTTTACACATTTCTTGGTTCTACCTCATCCTCTGCAAGTTTCTAGGCCCTCTAGCTTTACCCTAATTCATGAAAAATAGCCTAAGTGTGAGAAAACCTACGCAAATTTGATATAAACCCTAGTTGGCCTTCGCCTTGTTCTATTTTCTCATTACTTTTTCTGAGTGACTTAAGTTATTTTTAAATCACGTGTGCATTTCAGTTTGCCTTAGTCTCTTAGTCATGCAAAGGAGAAAGAATATTCCATGTTGCTTAGCGATCACAAGACTGCCTTTAGTCACATTATCTCAAAAGGGAAAGGAATATCCTCTCAGGCTATCAAGACCTAGCACTGATTGTCCGATCGAGGTCTGATCTTATGGTGGTCGCTAAGTCTCCTAGAGTAACCCATAGTTAAGAAAAGCTTGCGAGACACCATGACTTAATGTATTTTTCTAATCCTGCATATGTAACTTGAGTTTAGGGTGTGTGAAGTTAAAGAGATTTTCAGTCGCTAGTTCTTGATAAGAAATCATTGTTAAGAACAATGATCAAAGATCACGAGAATCCTTAGTCACCAAGTATTGATAAGGAACCCAAAGTAAAAGGTGAGTCAGGTGAAGATCATGGTGGTCGCTAAGTCTCAAAAGAAAATAGAATATTCTCTTGAGGATATGAGACTTAGCACTGGTCGTCTGATCTTTTTTTCATCTCGTAGTAGTCATGAAGTCTCATTGTAAACTCAAAGTTAAATAAATGTTTCCACTACTTAGCGACATGAAGGTTTTCAATGACTCAGGGTTAAAAGCTAGTCAAGAAGGGGAAAGTAAAGAATGAACATAGATAAAGAGAAAGATAGGAGATTGACGACTATGTTTTAAAAGGAAAGATCAAATATTCTCTAGGCCATTGATACAAGTGCTCGCGCCACTTGTGACCATTTCATATTGAAATATTTGAAATTCAAAGGATCTGATTTCAGAGCCCATGGTGGTGGCGTGATTTTTCAAGATACAGATAGGGTGGATGGGTCAAGTCAACTTCTCAGACTGCATTTATGGAAAAGTGAATGATATTCAAGGATATATCTGATCATCTCAGATATTTCGACATGCATTAATGAGAAGAATTAAAAGATTTAGGGTTTATGCATTGTTTATGAAAAATCTATTGTAACCCTAATTTCTAGGATTTGGATTGTTTCCCGAGTCTGCATGCTAGAGGAACATGTATATAAGTTAGTTTTAGAGATTTTTAGCTTAGAGTTTTTCCAATTGGTGCAAGATTTTCTGTGACATCTTCTCTCCCCTCAAATCTTCACTTTTTGTAATCTTTCATTGAAATCCAGGTTCTGTATGAGCTTTCTGTAGCATTTTCTCTGCCCTCAAGCTTTTCTTTATCTGTGTTTCTCTTACTGAAATATATATAGTGGATTATACTAGACAAATCTTGGAGTTCCCGGGCCTTCTTTTCTTTCAGCATCTTTGTGTACTACTATGTGTGATTTGATTTAGGTTTCCCTGTGGATTTTGTTCATCCTTGGCTACTTTTTCTCACTCTTGTGCCTATTTTCTAAAGTGAATGTTTGTTTGCAGGTCACAGTCTGTATCTAAATTTTCTTGGGAATGTTATTACCTATGAAATTTGTTCTTTCCTCCAATAGTCTCTTTCCATTCTAGACCTCTCTGTGAAACAATTATGCAAGCCTATTCAGAAATATTGTGTTCTATTAGATTTGAGAACCTTCATGCTAGTTTGGTTACCATGTCATATTTCAAGTTACCTTTAGTGTATCACCTAGTTGGATAATTTTCTTTCAATTTATTTCCCTTTCAAGCACTACTTCTATCCTGTTTCCTTCAATTTTACTTTTCATGTTCAAGGGTAGATTAGGTGATTATCTAAGAAGGACCAGCCTAGAATCTAGAGGATTCACTTCAAGTTAGCATAGGTACCACAACCTCGAAGTGATTCACATGTTATACTAGATTATCAAGACCAAGAGAACTTGAATAGGGTGAAAATTTAGTGTATAACAGTTCTAGCACACCCAGTGTGACCTAAAAGAAGTTCCTTTGCAAAAAACTATGTAATCTCTGATATGTTGACCACATAGTGACTAACCTTAAGATGTTTTCGTACAAGCGTATCTGGTGACTCCACTGGTGTAGAGAACAAAATATCCAGTCCTGTTAAAAATTTTATGAGAAAGGTTGAGCCAAGGAGCTCAAAGCCCTCCGAGTTCTCACAACTACCTTTGACTAGAAGTTATTGCAGATTAGCTTAGAGAGCATCCCCTACAAGGAGGGTTTAGTCTACACCACCTACTCTAGAAAGGAGACTTTTGGCTTCCCACTCAAGAAGGAGAGGAAGATCTCTGAATAGAGAGCTACAAGAAGATTCAGCTCCACTACCTGGCCCAAATACAACTCACATAGTTTCTTCCCAGTAGATAACAGTTCCTGCAATGGCCAGACAGTTTTCCATTGTACCATTGAATCAAGGAAGTCCATTGAACTTTTCTCAACATCATGATGTGACCTTGGAAACACTCAAAAGTCTTCCTGACTTCAAAGGAGAAGGATATACAACTCCATGTGAACACATAAGAGATGTTGCCACCATATGCAATGTGCATCATATCACAGAGGAAGATGTGGCTACCAAAATTTTAGCAGCCTCTTTCAAAGGTAAGGCCTTACAATGGTTTAGAAATTTAGCTATTGGTTCCATTGATTCATGGGATAGGCTAGGTGAATCATTAAGAAGATATTTCAAGGACAAATTAGATCATTTATCTCTGGTTGAGAAATTAACAATCATTAAGAGAGCTCCTCAAGAGAAAATCACACACTTTAATAGTAGATTCCTTAAGACATGGAATATAATTCCTATCTCAGTAAGACCTTCAGCTGACGATGCCTTCCTATATTTCTTGAGAATTCTGAATAGCAATATCTCTATTATGATTCAATCCATGGGAGGTACTTCATTGCCTTAGGCATTTAACATAGCTGTCAGGGCTGAAAATTGTTTGATCCAAGCAGGCATGATAGCCCCAAGGCCACCCATGCATATTTTTCCTAACATTCAACTAAATATGCCTTTGAATATCTCTCCATACACTCCTATACCCACTGTAGGAGCACCTCAAGCCAGCACTAGCTATGAGGAATCCAAAGCAGGCTTTCCCAAGAGCTGTAAGCAATGAAAAGTGATCAACAAGCAACAAATAACTTGTTACAAAGTAGTCAGCAAGAAATGACAAATCTGTTGCTGACTCTAACCAAAGCTTTGACCAATTTAAAGAAGCAAAATCAAGGGAATAGACCACCCTTTCAACCATAGACTCAAATTCTCAACCAAAAATATCAAAATTAGGGACCATTTTATCGACAAAATAGGCCACGATACCAAGGGAATCACCAAGGCCAAAAGTAGAACTTCAATCAGAGGTCATTCCAACCATACAATCCCACACCTCTTAGTTCTGCAAATCCAAATAGAGATATAGTTCCAGGTCAGAATAATCTAGTCTTGGACAATGAATGGTGTTTTCGTTGCAATCAGCCACATAATCAGGCTACATGATCAAATGGATGGTTGAACCAAGAAATAATGGTCAAAAATGCCTCACATACCCAATTAGAGGCTTCTTCTAGTTGGTCAGCACCTCAGCAAGAAACATAACATGATGAAGCTTCTCTCTTTAATTGGGAGCAGCAAGATTTCAATGGAGTAAATGGTGAATGCACAATAGTAGCCAACACTCGGTCTAAGATAAGAGCTCAAGACATAGAGTGAGTAGGAGATGGAGCTAAAACTACTACATCTGCAGATACATCACATCTTTATGTTCCTACTATACTAAAGAGGACTCCCATCATTCTGGTCAAAGAGGGCCAATCTCCCAATGAAGTTGAGCCTATCATAGTGAAGACACACCAAAGTGTACACACAATAGGGCCATTCAACATTGTAGACAATATGAAGAAAGAAAATGTCACTATGTTAATGTGGGACTCTTTGGCTATTCCAATACAACCTGCGATATTGAAGAAAGCAATGACTGGAGAGGTGATTCCTTGGCAGTCTACAAAGGAATTTGCTAAGCTAGTGTTGGTCAATACTGATCAAAAAAAGAAGGAGAATCTGAGAAGCAACTCCAAGGAAGATGCCATACAAGGTAGGAACCTAAAACCACCCCCTTTTTTGTATCTTTAATTATTAGAAAATCTTTAGTACATAATTGTATGGTAGATAGTGGGGCTACTAGATCTGTAATGCCCAAGAAAGTAGATGACCAATTAGGACTTAAATATGAACCTTTCCAAAAGAAGTTGACGTGGCTTGATGGTTCCTTAGTAAACACCATAGGTTTGGCCAACAACACAAGCTTGGTTCTCCATGCAAGCCCCAATTTTTCTATCCTACTTGACATATATATCATAGACCTCCTTGTGTTATTTTCCATATGTTTATTAAGGGAATTCACAGCCAAGATAGGAGGCTACCTTTCTTCTGATTGGTCTTACATGATTTTCCATACTAGATATGGAACTAAGGTTACTATCAAGTCTGAATCATTGGCATCACACCATATAGAACCTTATTTGTCCAATGTATTCAAGACAAGATGCCTTGCACTTGATAGTAATGATTTCCCAATCATCAGAGAAGAAAAAAATAAGATAGAAGATATCCTAGATATCTATTTAGATGATTTGGAATTAGAAAGAGCCTCAGAGGCCCAAGCCAATGTTATTTGGGATGTCAGTTTGGGAAACTATTTGGTACAAGATAATGAATTCATAGAACCAAATGTTTTCAAAATGGACACTGAGTCAGAAGATCAGAACGACTAAGTTTGGGAGCTATTCTTTGATGGTGCTAGAATTAGACATGGCTCTAGTGGTGGTGATATTCTAGTCTCTCCAAAAGGGGAAAAATATTACACAACTTTTAGATTAAGTTTCTCTTGCACTAGCAACACTGCTGGATATGAGAGTCTAGTGAATAGACTGGAGTGGGCTAGAAAAAGAGGGATCAAAGCCCTAAAATTTTATGGTGACAGTGAGTTAGTAATTAGCCAAGTGAGAGGGATAAGTGCAACCAAAATTGATACATTGAAAGCATACAAGCATAGAGTTTGGGATGCAATTGGAAATTTCCATGCTTTAAATATTATTCCAACCCCTAGAAAATTGAATCAGAATGTAGACAAATTAGCTGCAGTTGGACCCCAATATGATATCCCCAATAGAATTTCAATGTGAAAGGATCAACAACATATTAAAGTGATTATTAGGCCTTCTATTCCTGATAATAATGTTAATTGGAAAGTGTTTGACAATGATGAGAAGATTCTACAGTTCCTGTTTGAAGAGGATGTCTTTTTAGAGCATAACCAAGATAGATTAATGCAGAACTATGGTGACTAAGAGGTACAACTTAAACTAAATAAAATGCCAAAAGGACTTGTCACCCTGGAATTTGTCTTCAACAAAGATAACCAAGCACAAAAGAGTAAGGTTGGCCTGGTAGTTCAAAAAGAGCATTGCACTGATCTAGAGCTGGAACCATGTAAAAACTTGAAATTTGGGAAGATTAATACTGATTCAGACAAACAGGCTTATGCCCAATTGTTTCAAGAATTTAGTGATGTTTTTTCTTGGAAATATGAAGAACTAAAGGGTTTCAACCGAAAACTTTCTCAGCATACTATTAAATTAGAACCAAATGCCAAACCAGTAAGATAGAAGCAAAGACCTGTAAATCCCAAGCTAGAGCCTCTTATGCACAGAGAGGTTCCCAAATTAATAGAAAGTGGTATTATTTACCCCATCAAGCATACTAGTTCGGTTTCCAACCTTGTTCTTTTTAGGAAGAAGAATTGAGAGCTTAGATTATGTTTTGATTTTAGGGATATAAATAGGGCATCCCTAAAAGATTGTCATCCATTTCCATCTATAGAAATAATTGTACAGTGTGTTTCTGGATCAGAACGCTTCTCACTATTGGATGACTATTCAGGATACAATCAGATCCTGGTTCATGAAGAATATCAATATAAGACTGCATTTACAACCAAATGGGGAAACATGGCCTATCAAAAGATGCCTTTTGGTTTGTCAAATGTGGGTGCTACTTTTCAAAAGGCAATGGATATGGCCTTTAAGAGCCTCATGTTCAAGTTTGCACTCATCTATTTAGATGATATAACTGTTTATTATAAACATGCAGCAAACCATATCAAACATTTAAGGAAAATATTTGAAAGATGTAGAGAGTTTGGGATTTCTTTTAATCCCAAGAAATGTGTGTTTGCAGTCCATGAAGGAAAAATGTTGGGATATATTGTATCGAAACAAGGAATTACAGTTGACCCTGAAAGGATTGCAACTATTCTAAAATTACCTCTATCACCTCATAGGAAAAGTCTTCAATCTTTCATAGGAAGGATTAACTTCATCAGGCGTTTATTGCCTAACATTGCATATTTACTAAAGCCTTTGACAACAATGTTAAACAAGAATTCAATCTTTAGCTAGAGCAAAGAAGGGAAGGCTAATTTCTAAGCTATCAAAGAAGCTCTAACAAAGGCTCCTGCCTTGTTGAACCTTGATTTTAGTAAGGATTTTATCCTTTATTCTTATGGAGGCTCTGATGCCATATCTACAATACTAAATCAAGAGAACTCTAAAGGATTGGAGAAACCTATTTATTTCTTTAGCAAAGGCTTGGAAGAGTATGAACAAAGATACTCTTTTGTAGAGAAACATGTACTTGCTGTGGTAAAGAGCATAAAAAAGTTTAGATATCTATTGACTCACAACAAGGTACAATTGAGAGTTACTCATCCTAGTGTTAAAGAGTTATTTCTTTCTAGGGACCTGAATGAAAAAAGAGTTATTTGGATTACCAAAGTCATGGAATATGACATTGATATCAAAATCACTAAGCTGGTCAGAGGAAAAGGTTTATGTGAGCAGATGAAACATGATGAAGTTCTGAAAGAACAAGAACAAGAGAATGCATCTCTGGTTGTGCATTCTATAGAAGAACATGCCAAGGCAATAGGTTTGTTGCCTAACATGGTTCAATTTTTAAATATAGGTGAATGTCCTACAAGTTTTGATTCATCCAAAAGAAGATATTATAGATTGCAATCTACCCCCTTTGTGCTGATTGATGAGATTATTTTTAGAAAGGATCATAATGGTGTTCTTTTAAGATGCATAGATTCAAATCAAGTGGTGAGTATCCTGTATGAGTTTCATGATGGACCTTCTGGAGGTCATTTTTCTCCCAGGACCACTACTTTTAAGATCATGAGAGCTGGATACTATTGGCCATCTATCTTCAAGGATAGTCATGATCATGTGAGGAAATGCGTAAAGTGTGCCATGTTTGCAGGAAAATAAAAACTTGCAGCTCTGCCCCTCCAACCAATCAGAATAGAGAAAAATTTCATGAAATGGGGCATTGATTTTATAGGCCTAATTAATCCTCCATCTAGTGTAGGACATAAATGGATCATAACCGCAACAGATTATTTCACTACATGGACAAAGGCTATTGCACTAAAGGAGGCCAATGAGAGTGTTGTTCTGAGCTTTTATGATGATATCATTTATAGATCTGGAACTCTAGACTCAATCATATCAGATAATGCACTTGCATTTAGAGGCCTTAGAGTGACTGAATGGGCAGTCAGGAATGGTATTTATCTGAATACTAGTTACAACTATTATCCTTAGGGTAATGACCTAGCAGATTCTACAAATAAGAATGTGATAAGAATTATGAAGAAGACTTTGCAAGAAAATCAAAGAGACTGGTGATCTAAGTTCAAGTCTACCTTATGGATAGATAGGATAACCCCAAAGAAAATCATTGGGAATTCTCCTTATATGCTAGTATATGGCAAGGAGGCCAGATTGTCTATTTTAATAGAGTTACCAACATTAGACCTTGCCACACAATTTGTTCTCTTTGAAGAAGGAGATCCCTTGCAAGTGAGATATGCTCAAATCATGGAGATGGAAGAGATCAGAGACAAGTCTATGAAAACCATGGAGTTTTAGTAGATGCAAACTAAGAATAATTTTGATAAGATAGCCAGAGCTAGGAATTTCAAAATTGGGGATATAGTCCTCAAGTGGGATGAATACAAGTCCAGACCTCGCAGACATTCAACATTTGATTCCTTTTGGGGTGGACCATTTGTAATCATAGAGTGAAAGGAACATAATGAATTTCAATTATCAACTCTTGAAGGAGATGCCTTGCCGATATCAGTCAATGGTTTCTATATCAAGCCCTGTTTTGAGGTTTTCCCTACTCTGTAATTAGTTTCATTCTTTTTCTTTCTTTCTAGTTTAGTTTCTTACTTTTCTTGAAGTGATCATGAACAGTTAGTAGCTCCTCTTCCTGGCTCAGTCCATTTCCTTCCCATAAAAGGTTTTGTATTCTCAAAGATGACTCCATGCCCAATGAATGTTAAGGCCACTAGTTTTCAATGTAGAGCAGACTGACATCTAGCAGAAATCGCCAAGAATGTTACCCAAAATTTCCCCATGTCATGAATTTTGGCTACAAGTGGAGAAAAATGTGGCTCCCATGAGGGTAGAGTCCATCTTGTAAATTCTCCACATTTCTTGGTTCTACCTCATCCTCTGCAATTTTCTAGGCCCTCTGGTTTTACCCTAATTCATGAAAAATAGCCTAAGTGTGAGAAAGCCTATGCAAATTTGATATAAACCCTAGTTGGCCTTCACCTTGTTCTATTTTATCATTACCTTTTACAAGTGACTTAAGTTATTTTTAACTCATGTACACATTTCAGTTTGCCTTAGTCTCTTAGTCATGCAAAAGAGAAAGAATATTCCATGTTGCTCAGTGATCACGAGACTGCCTTTAGTCGCATTATCTTGAAAGGGAAAGGAATACCCTCTTAGGATATCAAGACTTAGCACTAATCATCTGATCAAGGTTTGATCTCATGGTGGTCGCTAAGTCTCCCAGAGTAACCCATAGTTAAGAAAATCCTGCGAGACATTGTGACTTAATGTATTTTCCTAACCCTGCAGATGTAACTTGAGTTCAAGTTGTGTGAAGTTAAAAACCTTTTCAGCCGCTAGGTCTTGATAAGAAATCATGGTTAAGAAGATTGATCAAAGATCATGAGACTCCTCATTCACCAATTCTTGATAAGGAACCCAAAGTAAAAGGTGAGTCAGGTTAAGATCATGGTGGTCACTAAGTCTCGGAAGAAAATAGAATATTTTTTTGAGGATATGAGACTTAGTGCTGGTCATCTGATGTTGTTTTCATCTTGTGGTAGTCATGAAGTCTCATTGTAAACTTGAAATTAAATAAATTTTTCCATGACTTAGCGACATGAAGGTTTTCAAAGACTCAGGGTTAAAAGCTAGTTAGGCAAGGGAAAGTAAAGAATCAACAGATATAAAGAGAAAGATAGGAGATTGACAACTATGTTTTAAAAGGAAAGATCAAAGATTCTCTAGGCCATTGATACAAGTTCCCAGACCACCTTTGACCATTTCATATTCAAATATTTAAAATTCAAAAGATCCGATTTCAGAGCCCACGACGGTGGTGTGACTTTTCAAGATACAGACAGGGTGGATGGGTCGAGCCGACTTCTCAGAATGTATCTATGGAAAAGTGAAAGATAGTCAAGGATATATCTAATCATCTCATATATTTCTACATGCATTAATGAGAAGAATTGACATATTTAGGGTTTCTGCATTGTTTATGCAAAATCTATTGTAACCCTAATTTCTAGGATTTAGAATGTTTCATGAGCCTGCATGCTAGAGGAACATGTATATAAGTTAGTTTTAGAGATTTTTAGCTTAGATTTTTTCCAGTTGGTGCAAGATTTTCTATGGCATCTTCTCTGCCCTCAAATCTTCACTTCTTGTAATCTTTCATTGAAATCCAGGTTCTGTATAAGCTTTATGTGGCATTTTCTCTATCCTCAGGCTTTTCTTTATCTATTTTTGTCTTACTGAAATATATATAGTGGCTTATACTAGAGAAATCTTGGAGTTCCTAGGCCTTCCTTTCTTTTAGCATCTTTGTGTACTACTGTGTGTGATTTGATTTAGGTTTCCCTGTAGATTTTTTTCATCCCTGCCTACTTTGTCTCACTCTTGTGCCTATTTGCTGAAGTGAATGTTTGTTTGCAGGTCACAGTCTGTGTCTAAATTTTCTTGGGAATGTTATTTCCTATGAAATTTATTCTTTCCTCCAATAGCCTCTTTCCTTTCCAGACCTCTCTGTGAAATACTTATGCAATCCTATTCAGAAATATTGTGTTCTATTAGATTTGAGAACCTTCATGCTAGTTTGGTTTCTGTGTCATATTTCAAGTTACCTTCGGTGTATCACCTAGTAGGATAATTTTATTTCAAGTTATTTCCCTTTCAAGCACTCCTTCTATCCCTTTTCGTTCAAGTTTACTTTTCATGTTCAAGAGCATATTAGGTGATTATCCAGGAGGAACCGGCCTAGAATACAAAGGCTTCAATTCAATATAGCATAGGTCCCATAACCTTGAAGTGATTCCCATGTTATACTAGATTATCAAGACCAAGAGAGCTTGAATAGTGTGCAAATTTAGTGTATAAAAGAAACATCCCCTCATGAAAACCTCTTGTAGGTACCTTCAAATGCAGAAAAAGATAAAATAAAGGACGCATCCTCTACTGAAAACCTTTCTGGGGTGCTAGAGGAGGGAGAAGTTGACCTGTCATTTATATCTTTACAACCAGACAAATCCTCCACTCTGATAGAAGACACAATAATAGTCAATCTTGAAACTGATGAAAATTGAAAGGTTACATATATTGCGGCCTCCCTCAATGATCAAGAAAGAAAAGATATGATTGCATTCCTCAAGAAGAAACAAATCAACTTTTCTTGGAAGTACAAAGACATGTCTGGATTGGATACAGATTTAGTTTTACATCATCTTGTGGTTGATTCAAAGGTGAAGCTTGTTAAATATAATTTACACAAGATGCATCCACAGGTTGCTCTGTTAGTAAAAAATGAGCTACAAAAAATGATGTCGTCAAAATCATCAGACCAATTGATTATCTTAAATGTGTCTCTAATATTGTGTCAATAGGTAAACTTGTTGGGGGCATCCATATTTGTACAGACTTTAGAGATCTAAACTTAGCATGTCCTAAGAATGATTTTTCGCTACCAAACATTGATATCACAGTGGATATAACTGCTGGACATGAGATGTTGTCCCTCATGGATGGCTTCTCCAGGTATAATCAAATCATAATAGCACTAGAAGATGAACATAAAATTGTATTCACAACTCCTTGGGTACATTCTATTATCAAGTGATGCCCTTTGGTCTAAAGAATGCAAGAGCAACATATCAATGAGAAATGACCACGATCTTTCATGACCTTCTACATGTTATCATGGAAGATTATGGGATGAAATTTTAGGATAATACAAGATGCGAGAATCACATAGTCCAATCCTCAAAACAATCTTTGAAAGACTGGAAAAGTACAAGCTTTGGTCCAATCCTATGAAATGTATCTTTTGAGTTCAATCCAACAAATTGTTAGGTTATATTGTGTCCCATAGAGGCATAGAAATTGATCCAAAGAAAGTCAAGTCCATTTTATAAATGCCACTTCCCAAGAAATTAAATTAGTTACAAAGTCTATAAGGAAAACTTCAGTCTATCTGGAGATTTATGTCACAACTGGCTGACAAAGTGCATCCCTTTTCCCACCTACTACGTAAGAATATAAGGTTTCAATTGGATTTCCTATGTCAGAAATCATTTGGATGACTAAAATACTATTAGCTAATCCCCCACTATTGGTTCCACCTATTCTAGGCCACCCTCTAAATTTGTACATATCTGTTACTAAAGTTGCACTAGGAGTTCTTTTGGCACAACTAGACAACAATGGAAAATAGCAAGCAATATATTATCTTATTAGAACACTAGTAGGTTATGAACTGGTGGTTGTCTTTTGTACACAGAAGTTGTGCCACTACATACTTAATCATAAGATACAAGTGGTTCCCAAAATTGATCCACTCAAATATGTGTTGTCTAAAGCCGCTCTTACTAGACGCACTACTAAATGGGTCATGATTCTTAGTGAATTTGACATTGTCTATGTGGATCAAAAATCTATTAAGCAAAAAGTGATTGCAGATCAGCTAGCTGAAGCACCTATTCAAGGGGACAATCCAATCATTACATATTTTCCAGATGAATCTGTTCTAACTGTTACCCCGTGTATCCAATGGAAGCCTTATTTTGATGGATCTTTTACATAGAAAGGCCTTGGGACATGTATTATGTTTGTCACGCCTCAAGGGGATCTCATCCCTAAATCTTATAAACTACAATTTACATGCACAAAAAATATTGCAGAATATGAGGCCTTGGTGATAGGACTTTGCCAAGCCGTCAAGTGGAAAATCCTTAGTTTAGGTGACTCTCAATTAGTTATAAAGAAATTCCTAGATGAATATCAAATAAAGGATGAAAAATTACTCCCCTATGATCGTATGGTTGAAGATCTAAAACAATATTTCACAGAAATTTTCTTCCAGCAGATCCCAAAAATGAACAACAAAGTAGCCAATGCCATGGCAACTATTGGGTCTTTGATATCCATGCCTGAACATAGTTCACAAAGTGAGTTTCTCATTGAGAATCTTATAGTCCCTGCCTATGACCAACCAAATACTAAGACGGTATATGAAATTATTGATCCTAATTCCCCTTGGTACCACGAAATTTATTTATCCCTTAAGGACATAATTACCCCACTTATCCTAACCCCAAATCAACAAAAAAATTTCATCCGTCGAACCTCACGTTACACAATCCTCAGTGATACCCTATTTCAGAAAAAATTCAACGCAACTCTTCTGAAGTGTCTGAATTCAGATGAAGCGCAAAACTCCTTAGAGGAGGTACATCAAGGGATCTGTGGGGCCCATTCTAGTGGGCTCACTTTGGCCAAGAAATTGTTACACACTGGATACTATTAGCCTACTATGGAGCAGGATGCCTATCACTATGTAAAGATGTGTGTGCCTTGTCAGCAAGATGACAATTTGATACATGCCCCCTCCCAATCCATTTAGCCTACCATCACACCTTATCCCTTTTCCTACTGGGGACTTGACCTTGTTGGCCAGATATTTGTAAGTTCTTCCAATGGCCAGAAATACATCCTTGCTACCACTGAATACTTTACAAAATGGTTTAAAGCCATTCCTCTTACTTACACCATTGGAAAATAGATTTCAAAGTTTATTTTGAACTACCTTACATGTCGCTATGACATTCCTCAAGACATTATCACTGATAATGAGACACCTTTCAAAAACAAGGATATCACAGAGCTATGTAAGAAGTTTGGTATTACCCAACATTATTCCTCCAAATACTTCCCACAAGGTAACAGTCAAGAAAAGGCTAAAAACAAAACCATACATAAATTATTAAAGAAAATAGTCGATGATGTTGGTTGTAAGTGGCACCTTTGATTGAATCCTACTCTCTAGGGCTATCGCACTTCTATTCATACCCCCACTGGAGCCACTGCATTTTCCCTTGTTTAAGGTACCGAGGCCATACTTTCCATCAAAACTAAGCTCGCTTCCTTTAGAATATCCTTGCAGAATCTGATGTCCAAAGAAGAATAACAAGTTGCTCGCTTGTAAGAGCTTGAACTCCTTGATGAGAGATGCCTTAATGCCCTGAACAGTCTGTGTGTATATCAAAATCACCTGCGCTTACAGTTCAAAAAAAAGATCAAACCCCATGAGTTTTAAGTTGGTGATCTTGTCCTATAGCACAACATGAAGAATATCTAGAACTATGAAAAGAAGAGAAAGTTTGAACCTAACTGGTTGGGGCCCTTTGTGGTTACAACTAAATTTGGGTCACTATCTTATCTGATTGCAACACTAGAGGGAGATCCTATCCCTGATCCTATAAATATTTTGCAGCTCAAGCACTTCTATGTGTAGTTTGTCAACAGTTCCTTTTGTACAGTAGAAAAGTCAACAAAAAAATCAGAAAATCAACAAAAATCCCAAAATAATATAAAATTGTCCTGAAAAAAATCTAAAAATGAAGATAAAGTCCTAAAAAAACTTATTATTGTTGTGAAATATTGGTAAACAGGCACCATGATAATACATAAAAAAAAAGAGTAAAGAGAAATAAGTCTATCCCTTTGTGAAACCCACTTCGGTGGTGCAATGGGTAACTACTATGGTGAAAACCTATTTCAGGTGCCATGTGTAACTAGATCCATCATCAAATTAGACCATCCCACATGCTAAACATCTTTTTTCCATAATAAATCCTACACTTCCCATATCTATGTAGGTCTCTTACCTAGTCCTAATTCACTTTTGGTTGAGTCTTCACCTTCACAATAACAATTTTTCCTGAATAATTCCCACATGTTGAGCTTAACCCCATGTACTGAGCTTTTTCCTAGACATAGTGATCACAAGAATGTTCACAAATCAACTTTAATATTTAATTTATCAGCTATTGTTCATTTCACAAGCTATTGCATGCAAATTTTCTTTTCAACGTCAATCAATCTTTGCCCATCAAGATGTATCCTTCTGACATTGTCTTATCGAGATTCCATCACACAATCTTGTTCATGGAAAGAATTTTGGAATGAATGACTGCCTTGTCATGATGCCTTTTTTTAATTTCATTTTTGTGTTTCGATATTCCCTCCTCATGATTTCCTTGATCTTTAATATCTTGGTATATCTTGAGTGGTGTCTATTGGAATATGCATCATTTGCGGTATGATATGTTTGTTATAGTTTTAGTGCATTTTTTTTTGATACACAGTTATGATTATGCATACCTTACTAGGGGTAGGATTTGTACACATACCACCAAGTCCCTAAACAAGATTTGGGTGTCCTAAATCTCCCCATGAGTGCCATCGCATTAGTACCATTATAACTGAAACTCTACATCTATGTTCCTAAATCTATCTATTTGTCTGAGAGTCTAGTCCAAGCAAGGGAACAATGTCACTTGTGTTTTCTAACGTGGTACATACCTCCTCTTACAAAATTAAACTAGGGTGTGCTCTCTGACATAAACACAATACAATCCCACTTGAAAATCATGTAGATAGGATGCAATTTGAGTTAGGTTCATATTACATTTTACTCTTGGAAAGATTCATGTTTATTCCCTTCCTTGTAAGCTAGCTAAATGATCCTAACAATTATGGTTGATACACACAAAAATAATGTCTTAGTTTGAGTCCTCATTAGTTGCATTCACTTACGTTATTCATTATGTTATTATGTTGATGATGATTTTAAGTATTGACTTCAAATTAGATGTCAATCACATAATAATATTCATTTAGATGCATTTTAGGTTGATTATCCATTTATTATCCATAGCATTAATTATTATTATTATTATTATCCATATTGCATTAATCATTACGAGTCCATTTCCATTTCTATACATCAATTATATATTTCACATAAATAAATCCATCACATTCATAAATCACATATAAGCATTATCCATCCATAAATATAATAAATCATCACATGTGCATATCCCTGCATCATAGATATGTCATAATCCTCACATAGCATATAATCACACACATCCTGGATTACACATGTCAGTAATAAAACAATCATATGCACATAGGAATTAAAAAGCACACACATCACATAGGATAATCAAAATCATGTATGTATATCTCCTCATAAAAGCAAAAATTTTCCAAAGTCTATAAATACATCATTGTCCATCATATATACATATACATCAAAATGTTGTTGTGCTTCCAAATACTCAAAAAACTGCATGTGTGTTAAAAATCATCGGTATGGGTCATGAGGTTGGCTGAGCAGATGTCCCTGCCCCTCTTCTCCCATCCCCCCTCTATGCCTAGGAGGTATCATCCCTACTGAGGCCTATGAAGCACCTCCACCTATATTATGTGTGTCTGATCTATCACTATATACTTTAGCCCTCTAGTCCTCAGGGATGACATGATAATTGAGATGACAACAATACTCCATCTCATGGACTGCTCAAGTCTCGCATCTATGAGCAAAAAAATCCTCCTGTACCACTTGCATCACACTAGGTCCAGTCGCATCTTGTACAATGATCTCTCAATGTACCCTATACTCCTCTGTCTTGTGCTAGTAGGTATCCCTCTCCCATGTAACCCACTATAGCTCTAATCTCAGTGCATCCATCTTCTGTTGCATCTGCTCTATCCGTTGTTGTCCTGCTATGACCCATGTATGAGTCTCAATCATAGTGAACTCTCCAACATCCACTCAGGCCTATAATGTCTAGAGAACCCTATTCACTATCTTCTTGATCCCTCTCCCTTGACAAGAGCCCGTAAAACCTAGCCAACTCTGTATGTAAGCTTTCGTCTAATTCTTGGGTTGTATCAAAGAGTCCCTGTATCCTCCCCATCCCCGTCTGTAGGTTGTCTCACTTTGTGACTACTGTGTCATGCACATCCTATGCTATGTATCGTAGAGGTTGCTATTATCCCTGTACCTATAGTGGTACTTGTGGACAATCCACCATTGAGTATATGGAGTCACCCTTGCATCCTGTACTAGGTCCTATCTATCCTACCATCAGAGCACCGCCATCCCTAGCCATGATGCCCTCACCCCTATCAGGTCTAATCCAATCCCCCATAAGATCCCTACCTCCCATGTCACCAGTGGATGTGGAAATGAATTCTAGACTGCATCCTGAACTCGGCCAAACTCTCTCAGTACTTGGGATGACATGTACTGAGAAATCATATAAGTTGTCCGCACAATCAACTAGCACTCAATTTGAATGAAGCCCAGGTAGAATAAATTCTCCCAACGATCCTCTGTATAGTCTTTCTACTATTGGACCTAATACTTGTTAGGATTAGGTAATACTGAGAAGGGGGTGAATTAGTATTACATCACTTAAAATAAACTTTAAACCAATTCAACATAAACCATAAGCATACTAAAATTAAAGAAACATAAACAAATAACACAGTACTAATTACACCATTATTTGTTTTCGAGGAAACCTTGGCCAAGGGAAAACCCCGGTGGGGATGATACCCACAAGCATGCACTAAAGTATAGTGTCCCTGTTAGGAGACCTAGCCATCTTAGGAACTAAATATTACATAGTACAATTCCTTGTTAGAGGAATGAAAACCCTATTAAAGGTATACAACACCTAGTTAAGGGCCAACTAAGCATACAACTCTTATAATATGCTTTTGTTACAAAGTGTTCTCAGTAATGAACAAAACAAGCATCAACTATGCTTAGATAGTTCCTGTTATAGCTCTTTAATGATCTCTGTCATTCTCTGCTCTGCCATTCACATATCCCAAATCCATATCTCACATCAATTACTTAACTCTACAATATATATATATATATATATATATATATGTTTATCATTTACTAAGTCAGCTCTCTTAGCTAAATATTACATAGTCGGCTCTCAATACAAAATACATTTGATAAAGTAAATATCAAATACATAGTCAGTGCTCTTACATAATAAAAATATAGATTAATAACAAACATAATTTATCTTAGCTTGTTAGGAGTCCATGTCATACTCCCCAAATCATCGCTTCAATTCAATTGCTATGTATCATTGTTATGCTACTATTGTTTGTCTTTATTTCACTCTAACTCCCTGTAAGATTTACCAAAATGAAATCAATCTTAGATGAAGGTCATACATACTCCATAGTATCTTCCTCTAAGCTCTCTTGTCATAACTCATCGATCTCAATCTTCGATACCCAAAATACCTCTGTATTTCTGCTCTGTACTTAGTCGATTTTAGAATAGAATAACTAAAACTTAACTCCAGATCAATCGATCAATATGCCAGATGTTTTACCATAAATGACAACCCAAAAGTGAATCATAACAGACAAAATTGATAACTTGCCAAAAATATCTCCCTTTGGCATTGATGGCAACACTTAACAAAAAAAAAAGACTAAGTGTTCCAACAAAACAAAAATTGTCTCTTCTTCTTCTTCCTCTATTTTATTTTTCTCTTCTCCCTTATCCACTATCTTCTCCTCTTCTCCTCTATTCATTTTTCTCTTCTCTCTTCTCCCCCTTTGACAACAATGAAAAAAGTGCATAAGATGTAATAGAACTAGTGCTTACTTACCAATTTCAAAATATCTTGAAAGGAATCTTCCAAGATCTTCACTTTTGTACTCCATGACTTAATCAATAGCTGAATAACATGAATTAATCCATCCTATACAAATGATATTGTCTCTTCTTCTTTCAACTCTGTTGGCATAGAGTTAGACATTGATTCTGCAATTTTCTCCATGTCATATATGTGGGCTTCAATAATTGATAGCTTAGGAGTGATTAAACTCTTCAGCAAACCAAACCTTGTCATAACTCTCCCTTTCTCAATATCAGATACATTTAGTTTAGCTAAAATTATTGCTAGTTCTTTGTCCAACTCCATTACATATTGTGAAGAGGTCTCACAACTGTCCATCTTATTGTTCAAGGTTTCCCTATCCTTGGAAATAATTTCTTCAATGTTTTGAACATGCCTGATAGGATTCACACAATAACTGAATATTTTCCTTCCATGTGCAACACAACTCTTAGCATTTTCTATATTGGTTTTCAAAATGCCCAAGTCCCATGAGATAGACTGGAAAACTTCAAACAGTTTCTTATTTGAGAAGTTCTTCTTTGCCTTTCCTTCTACAATCTTTAACAAGTTCTCATAATGACCATTAAACTCATCAAGTGTCATCTTTAAGTTTTCTATATCATCTCTGTTCTGGAAAAAAATAGGTACTGGAAGCAATTTTTTTACAGTATTGATTTCTCTAGTCATTACCTTAGTCTTCTTCTCACTCTTTTGCTTCGATCTCTCCTTTACTTTAGAAAGTGCAGTGAAATCTAAGCTCACCAGCTCATCCTTATCCATACGATAAACATCAACATTTGTAGATTTTTATTTCCTTGCCAACAATAAGCTAGAAGATATGTTTACCTCAGTTTTGATTTCATCTTTTTCTTCTTATCCTTTGTGCTTGATTTCTTTATGTACTTCCTTTCTCTGTTCTTCCTCTTTGCATTCTTCATCCTTCTGTTCTTCATTCTCTACCATAGCACTATCAATGTTTCCTTCAAAAGGTTCCTTTTCATCATGAGAATTGTCAAGTGTCACATGAACACCAGAAACATAGAAATATGGTTGTATTTCATCTTCGCTTCTCGTAGTACTTGCCTCAGCTATTTTGGAACTTTCCCCCATTCCTAAGGGTGTAGGCATTGTAGTCTTAGTAGGTGTAGTTTTCTCAGGAATAGTACTCATTAGTATCTGATCCAGTGCCTTTTGAGTTTCTTTAGTAACATCTTCATACATTCTTGACATAATCTTCACTGGCCTTGCCTTAGTCCTTAATAATGGTTTCAGTTCTTTGAATATTTTGTCTCTCTCTTGTATAGATATCACAGGTAGCATCTTTTCAATCACTTGATTTATGATAGTCTCATCTTCAATATGTGCCAGGTGCTTCCTTATCACTAATCTCCCATACAACTCTTCAGGTATACTACCCTCAATATCCAATAGATTCTTCTTAAAAATAAGTAAATGATTTAGTACAATATCTTCAATCTTGAGTTTGTCAGTTTCTTCATACTTGTCATAATATTTTTTTATTGTAACCAGATTTCCCTTCTTAATTGCTCTCTTCTCAATCATTGTCAAGTTAGGTTTCCATATAGGTCTATCACTTTCAGCTTTATTCTCTTCTCTCTTAGTCCTATGTTCTTTAGGTGGTGATTTATGTTTGGTGGATCTAGTGCTCACTCTAGGAAGCAATTTTACTGCCTGCGATGTTTGTTGTGATGAAGAAGGGGTGTCTATATCAATGACTATAGTAGGTGTAGTAGTTGTCATCACAACTTCATGATGTGGAAGGGCTGATGTATTAGTACTTGCCAATCCAGAAGATTGTTCTATCAGTTTCCTCTTTACTTCCCTCAACTCTTCCTTAGTCAGTCCTGCCTTAACTCCACATGTATGAATAATGTTTTCAACTCTTCTTTTCCTCAAACGTCTGGAATGTTCTTTTGTTACCTCAACTAATTTTTATTCATAGGTACCCCATCTCTCTTCAGATGTATCTATCTCAGATGCTAAAACATGTTTGATCTGCATGGTTAGTACTTCTGAAATTATTTCATATCCCATAGGATAACACCATTTCTTTCTTGGAACTACTTCCTCAAAGCATACACAATCGGTTTCAACCATGAAATAGATTGTATCCTTATATTTCTCAACTAAATCTTCAGGAATCCTGTATCTTTCTCTCATTTTCCTCTGAAGAATTTTGATCATACCAAATAGCTCTCCATCAACCCATGTGTTGTTCTATCTTTGATAACTTTGTCAAATCTGAATACCAGTAGGAATCCCTTTTCTCCAACCACTAGGGTGCATTCCTGGAAAATTGTGCTCAATGTGTATGTACATATGCATTAGTAGTGAACCAAATCTGAAGGCTTTGGATTTGTCTTTCTTTATTAGCTTTACATTTTCTAAAAATTTTTGTTCCAACACTTCACATGGATTATACTTTGTGTTTTCTTTCACCATTATGTAGGCCATCATAATAACTCTAGTAGATACATAATTAGGTCTACTACTATAGTAGAATTTGTAAACAAGTATCATAGAAATTAATCTTACATCCTGTTGAAAGATTTCATTCACTGTCATGGCTCACCTATCCCATTTCAAATGTATTAGGGTTTCAACTTTCTTCTTAACATGTTTCTCTGCTATAGGAATGATTCCAATATTTTCCAATTCAGTAATCTCATGTATCAAGTCACTACATATCTTTACAAGTTGTTTGCCTATCCAAATAAATTGATCATGAACTCTACTCAACAATATTTTAATCCATTCTTCTTTGTTGAATTCGTATAAATCCAAAATTTTCATAATGTTCAATTCATTAACATGTTTGAATTCATCTCTCATGATGCCATTATCAGTCATGTACTCCAATTCAGTAGAAATGTCATCAATACCCAGTATGTCATATTTACAATGAATGTATGCCCTAATGTCTTCTACATGCAATACACTGTGAGGTGTCTGAGAAAATACTCCTTAAAGATCTTCTTCATAGGATTTGAAAGGATGTTTCTTGAATTTATATCTAGATCTATCCACAACATCAAATATTACAGGTGCATTCATAGTTTCTGTATAAGTAGATGATGTAAATACCTCTCACATGCTCAAATCCAAGTATTTGCTTCGATCGATCACGCAAGGTAATTTCTAGATAGTCTGAATCTATTTTCTCTCTGATCTCCTTAGGTCACTCTTCGTCAAATGGTAAGGAAATAGATAATCATTATGTGCTTTATACAATGTTAAGTCATTAAAAGATCACATTACCCAATGCTGTCTAGTTGGCTATAAATCTCGCGATCAAAATATATGCATTGTCTAATGTTGCGCTCTTAAATATATGTTCCATGACATCGGATACGATCATACCTAAGCTCGCTAGATCTTACTCATCAAAATCAGGGGCGAGATATATTCTGATATCTTTATCCAATGCTCCCCCTAAGGCCATGATCGGCCAGTTAGGTTGATTCTTCTTTGTTGACATCAGTTGAAGATCTAGTAGCATCTACCGTCTCTCCCTGAACCAATGTATCACTTATCTCCTTAATCTTCCATATCTTTCCAATGTTGTTATCTTATGCTTTCTTGAAACAATTGTCAAATTCATTCTTTAAATCTGCAACTCTTTTGCCAATATCATTTCCATTCTTCTGTGTATTCATAGGAGGTGGTACTCTTCTGTGGTTTACTCCATTATACCTACAAAACTTCTTTATATGACATGGATTGTTGCATTTTTAACATATAGGATGTCTTCTTTCCGATTTACTTTTAGCTTACAAAACTTCACAATGTGTGCAATGTTATTACTTTTGTAGCATGTAGGTTTCACAATATGTTCTCCTTTATTGTCTTGTTTATATCCAGATTGATTAAGTTTCCTGCATTCTTCTTTCTTGTGTCCATATGCATTACAGTTAAAGCAATAAATAGAAAAATTCTTAAAAGGGACATTACCTCTGCATTATCTTTTCATGTGTCCAAACTTGTTACAACTAAAGCATCTACCTCTGAAAGGTCTGATCTACTCTTTAGGTTCTTCAGGAATAGGTTTTTCTGCATCAATCTTCCCATCTGGTTTCTCTTCTTGATTCTTTAAGCATTCATCTTTATTGAAGCCAATACTAGTCATATCACCTTTAGGTTTCTGTCTGTCTCTTTTTTCATCGATCAAATCATTGCTAGAGTGAAGTTTCTCAATATGTCTCTTTGCTTCAACAAGTTCACCTTTTATGATCTGATTGTATTTATCCAATTCTAGATACTTGTTTTTATAGTGGTTAGCTTCATTCTTCATTTGTTCCATCAAAACATTTGCACTATTCAAAGCTTCTTCAATATTTTTTTTAGAATCTTTCTCTTTCTGAATTTCTTTAGTCATTCCTTTGTTTTCAAGCTTCAGAGTGTCATTCTCTTTTTCAAGTTGCTTTATCTGATCTGAATTCTCATTGTCTGAGTTATTTTATCTGAACCACAAGATATTGTCTCTAACTTCTTGAAAGTTCAAGTTTTTCTTTCAATTTCTTTATGAATCCATTTGCTTTCCTTAGATTGAATTTCAAGTCTTCATTCTCAGCTTTAACTTTATCAAGGTTTTCAAGTGCAGCTTTAAAGTTCTCCTGTAAATTATTTGAATCCATTCTGATCTCCCTTAATATTTCAATCTTTCTCTCCAATGGCCAAAAGCTCTGATACCAATTGTTAGGATTAGGTAATATTGAGAGGGGGGGTAAATCAGTATTACAACACTTAAAATAAACTTTGAACCAATTCAACATAAACCATAAGCATTCTGAAATTAAAGAGACATAAACAAATAACACATTACTCATAACACCATTATTTTTTGTCGAGGAAACCCTGGCCAAGGGAAAACCCTGGTGGGGATGATACCCACAAGCATGCACTAAATTATAGTGTCCTTGTTAGGAGACCTAGCCCTGTTAGGAGCTGAATATTACATAGTACAATTCCTTGTTAGAGGAATAAAAACCCTGTTAAAGGTATACAACACCCTGTTAAGGGCCAACTGAGCATACAAATATTACAATATACTTCTATTACAAAGTGTTCTCAGTAATGAACAAAACAAGCATCAGCTATGCTTAGATAGTTCATGTTATAACTCTTTAATGATCTCTGTCATTCTCTGCTCTGCCATTCACATCTCCCAAAACCATATCTCACATCACATACTTCGCTCTACAAAATATCTTCATATATATATATATACATACATATATATATATATATATATATATACATATATACATATATATATATACATATATACATACATATATATATACATACATACATACATACATATATATATATATATATATATATATATATATATATATATATATATATTTTTTT
>MU223935.1:3802267-3824212 GCA_018584345.1 Thuja plicata | reverse complement strand
ATATATATATATATATATATATATATATATATATATATATATATATATATATCATTTGCTAAGTCGGCTCTCCTAACCAAATATTACATAGTCGGCTTTCATTACAAAATACATTTGATAAAGAAAATATCAAATACATAGTGGACGCTCTTACATAATCAAAATATAGATTAACAAAAAATATAATCTATCTTAGCTTTCCAGGAGTCCACGTCATACTCCCCAAATCATCACTTTAGTTCAACTGCTCTGTATCACTGTTCTGCTACTGTCGTTTATCTTTATTTCACTATAACTCTCTGTAAAATTTACCAAAATGAAATAGATCTTAGATGAAGGTCATAAATACTCCATAGTATCTCCCTCTAAGCTCGCTCATCATAACTCGTTGATCTTGATCTTTGATACCCAAAATACCTTTGTATTTCTACTTTGTACTTAGCCAATCTCAAAATAGAATAACCAAAACTTAACTCCAGATAAATCGATCAACAGCTAGTGTTTCCATAAATGACAACCCAAAAGTGAATCATAACACAAAAAAATGATCAATTTCCAACAATACCCCCATGTCTCTTACCCTGCGTAAGGAATCCAATCGAACCCCTGCATCTTGTCTAGTGTCCTCTGCCAGTGGCAAACAAAATCTGTTGACTCATAGCTAATAGGTGGGTAGTATCTCTAGGAATATGGCTCATATACCTATCATGTCTCATGTAGTCTAATGGGGAATACTACAACAATATTATCTCTTTCTCATACTAACAAGAGTGTCACTCCTAGCTCTAAAGTCCTGCCTCTCTGGTAGGCACACATATGCAAATCATAATATAATTGTTCAAGGATATTACAACTCCAACAACATCTCTCCCCCTTTCTCTCTAGCGTGGCACTCATAAATTGTGCCCATCCCAAAGGAAATCCACCCCCTACATGGTTAAGCATCAACCATCCTCCAATAAGTCCTACCAAATATAAAGCCACCCATCGTAACCATGGTCGTGCTGCCATCGCCACCCTCCATGGTAACCACTATCTAGCAGTGGGTATCTGATCATAAGGTCACCCGAATGCCGCCTTTTCATATGCCTCTGGGCTCTCCTATACGTAATGTAGAATTAATCCCCAGATGGGAACACGATATATCTGCCAGATGTCAAATAGGGTGATCGTCGCCTCACCCATGTCAAAAAATGAAAGCTTGAAGTAGGGTTGTGCCACCTCTCAATCAAAGTAGTTAGGAGCGCATTATGCACACTCAATCATGACCATATCTGAACATGATCCAAGCCACACAATGCCACCTACCCCCACTTTGTTGGGGTTATCTCGTTTTCCTGTCCCATAGTCTCTGGCCAACCCTCTCAAGACCTAAGCACTGCTCCTACCTCTCACATTCATAAACCATTCTTGTCAGTCCTTGTTCCTCAGTCTTGGGCATCCTCTACCCCTCTCCATGCCTTTTTCTTCCCTCCCTAACCCGTTACCCTATGTCTTTTGGATTAATCGACAGAGACACTGGTTTCACTATGCAGATGATGATCGTTGCATACATCAATCCATGATCAACCTCTCCTATGTTTTACCCCAGTCAACCTTGTTGACCTTCATCCATGCAGATGATAATCCATCGATTTTCATTTGTGACCATTGAACTTTCATCCACATAGACGACAATATTTGATTGTCATCTACGCAGAAGCCAATCCTCCATTGTCATCTACGTAGATGACAATCAGACGATTTTCATCTGCAAAGTCGACGATCGTCGATCTGTCATCTTCACAGATGATGATTGGTTGATCGTCGCCTGTGAAGACGATGATCCATCGATTGTCATCTCCGCCCTAACCACATTTCCCCCCATAAGTACCCATACCTAAGCAATAAATGCAGAGTTGACTAGGCTCAGTTAGGGTACTCACCGATGGTCCTACGTTGGCTACTCACTCATGTGTTCAGACGTGCTCCCCTATCTACATGCGGTCTCGAGGATTAGCCATTTCTCTGTCTTCACTTCTTATTTTTTCTCTTGGAGGATGAAAATGACTTCTTCTAGGGCCCTCTTGGACTATTTAAAGGCTCCTTGGGACCCATTCTCCATCCTGAACCCCATTTTTCACCTTGTTTTCTCATGATCACCTCATAATTCATGCAATTGTTTTTTTTATTCTCTTCCGCCTCTTTTTTCAGAAAATTACACAAAACATTAAATTTTTTTGCATTGTTTTCTCGAGGGGGCACACTCTTTCACCATCGTTGCCTTAGGACCTTCTATTCTCTATAGGGTGTCTTATTTTTCTTTTCTTTGATGCGATGCCATCCTCAACGCCGCATCAAAGAGGGGCAAAATGTAGACACCTAAAATTGTCCTTTAACATTATAATTAATTATTAATTATATTTTTTATTTTCTCCTACCTATTTAATTAAATTTGGTTCATTTTTTCTATAGTATTTAAATACCCCCCTCTTAAGAGTATTAAATTTTATTGAATACCTTCCCTCCATAAAACCCCCCTTTAAATAAATTTTCAATTTATTTATTTTCCTCATATTCGAATATTCTCCTAAACCATGATTAGTCTAAATTTAATTTAGATTAATCCTAAATCTAGACCTAGATCCTACCCTACCTCACATCACTCTCAACAAATAGACCTAGTTGCTAATTAACTAAGGTTAATTAAGCTAATTCTATGATTCCTACACCTATTAGTCCTAATTATTCAAAAAATTGTCTTTTCAAAGAATTCTTAAAATGCCTAAACAATGTTTCTTACAACCTTGATGACACCAACACTTGCCAAAAATGATTCATTTGACCAAACTTATGACATCTATGACAAATTTCTTACATGTGTACTTGAAGTACACATTGACCCATCACATCTCAAGTTGTTCACACGTGTGTGAAAAAACTTGGACTCTTGCATGGCTTATGTGTCCTTCATGTGGCACCTATGTGGATGCCACATGTGATCCACGTCACCCAAGCCCTCCAAAATCCTATATATAGGAGCCTTTCCAAGAGTAAGTAATCCATTAGTCTTGCATTAGAGTTATTATGCTAGTTTGTTTCTAGAGTTCTCTTGTATGCATTTAGAGTTTTTCATGCTGACCTTGTTGGGTAGTTGTTGCATTTAAATCATGGTAGTTGCACTTTTAAGTTTGCATTCAATATTAGATCTTTGCATTTAGAGCTCATATCTACTTCCATCTCATGCATTTAATTCTTGAGACTAGTTATTCATAACTAGTTCTTGAGTTATTCAATATCATTGCATCTAGTTTGCATTAACTCTTCATCATTAAGTCAAGTGGGATTAATATTTTGTGTTGGGAGAGCACACCCACAACCTTCTCTAAGAACAAATCAAATGGAATGAGAGTGCTTCCATTTTATTTCAATCGGAGGTTATGTGTTGAATCTTTGTTGTATACATGTGTTTTAACTAACATTTTCTTGTTTATGCATGCCTACAGAGATTGAAGGTTTACGCATGCCTATAGAGATTGAAGATTTACATATACACAATGTCATAACATATGTGGTTACATTTCTCCTTACTTCTTTTTATCAATCACATGGAGTGAATTATTATCTCTTGCACTTAATAATGTTTGTATTCCTCCATGGTATTCTTGCTTATGACATTTTAAGGTTATCTAATATATTTATGCCTTATAAGGCATCTTTCAAATCTCTTATCAATATTTCATGTGCTTTTATCATTAAACTTTTAACAAAATGCATAGAATATGTGGATGACCACAATGATGACACTAATATCAATCCCCTTAATCCTAATCCTCTAATGCCTAGTAATAATGATGATATAGATCTAGCCCCTACTAATCCCATTGTAGTGAGACCTAGATCTCCTATTCCTCAACCCACTGTAATGGATAATCTTAGAGAATTACGTTTGTGTACTTATGCGGATGATTTTAAAAAAAATTATTTTTATCAAACCATTATGCATGATCTTGATGTTAAGCATTTTCTTGACGAATACTCTCCAAAAGTAACATTAAGTAGTCATGAAAATCATAATAAGATTTCCTATTCTACACCTAAAAATGATGTGAACAACAATATGACTATTCCTAAAGAGAATATTCATCCTCCTATTCCTCCTCATTCCATAAAGCTCAAGATTAATCTCCTTCACCTTCCACACTAAAATATACTTTTAATACAAGATTTGATATCACTACTCAACAAGGATATAAGGGCTTAGGGCTTGGTATTAATGAACAAGGCATTAAGGTCCATATTGATTCTCCTTCACAAAGCACTACATGTGTTATAGGTTTTACTCCTCAAGATAACCTTCTACCTTCCTGCTCTCAACCAAAACCTCCCCTTGACATTATTCTACCAAAACCAACTATTGTCCATCAATCTTTTGATGACCGCTTAACATTAGCCAAAATAATCTACTGGAGGATTAAATATGATGTTAGAATTCGATTCCCTTATAGATATTTTCCAAAGAACCAAAGATCTATTAATGGTGATTTTTTGTGTTTATTCCATCATAGTAAAAAACATTCTCTTGTTGATTGTGTCGAGTTTAGACAATTTGTTCAAGATTTGGTTGACATATGTTTTCTTCATTTAATACCGGATCTTTTACATTTACTTGATATCAAAGAATATTTAACATATCCTTTTTCCTATTATGTTTCTCTCCATTATGCAAGGTTCTTTGCGTAATGTGCAATAGGGGAGTCATAATAGGAATTTTCTTCTTGTTCACTTAACTGGGGGCCAAGGAATCATTATCTCACATTTCTTTCTTCTTTTAAAGGATCTATTATCTCTTTGTTGATCATCTATTATATACTATGATGTCTTCCCATGTATGGAATTTTATTTTAGGACCTTTCTCTTTGATGAGATTGATATCCTCCTTACAATTTTCCTTGATTGGAAGTGCATATCTTGTGTAATTGGTTTGATCACTAAGTTGACCTAATGTGCCATCCTTCTTTCCCCTTATTTTCCTCACCTCTTCATGGTTTGATATTATTTCATGATGGTACATCCTTTTTGGTATGAGCTAGTTTTTTTCATGCAAGATACTTAATCTTTTGTTCACAATCTCTTCATGCCTCAAAGGGCATGTCTATCATCAATAATCTTCCATTTCATTCATTTCTCTCCTTGATGACTTCCTTAATTTATAATTTAATATCCTTTCTAGCATAAATATGTATGTTTTACATTAAGGAGTCTCTCTGGTTTGAGGTTTCTAATTCACCCATGATCATCTTTCTCTCATCATTCTTGTTCTCTTCTATCTCTTCCTTTACCACGAGCATGAGTGTGTCTCATACTCCCGCTAAAGTGGGGGCTAAATGTATTGTCCTAAAAAGTAAGCACCAGATGTATGTGATAATATATACACAACCATATACTATACACTTGCCAACAATCTACCCCTCTGGCATTGATGGCAACACTTGGTGAATAATGACTAAGTGTTCAATGCCAAACAAAAAATATACTCCCCCTAAGTACATACTCCTTTATTACTGCCTATACATATCTATACATATCATTTTCACCTTATCACTCCCCCTTTGACATCAATGTAAAGGGTAATCAAGAAGAAGTAACTATATATAGATCAAAATTTTACAACTCTCACCATGCAATAAAACCATGCATAAGATGTCTTGGAAATAAACCTTAAGAATCATTGCAAATTTAAGGTTAGCATCTATGTTTTTAACATAACATTAATTGAACCATCAAATTAAATGTCATCAAATTGACACTAGCATAATGGTGACAAGATTGATTAAAATGTATGACTAGCTAACAAAATAAGGGTTAACAACTAGTATGAAGTACTACATGGATCACAAAAGGGAAAAACTTTACACAATATTGACTTTTACTATGTTGTGTTGTGCATAGCGATGCTTACTATGTGCTCTTCTATTGTATTCTATTATGTTGTATTGTGCAAAGTAGTGCTAACTATGTGTTATATTGTCTTCTACTTGTACATTCTTGTGCATTCCATTTTTATGTAACAATTATCTTTTAATAAAATAGTTTTAATGACCATTTTACCATTGCATGGGCTCACAAAATGAGAAGTATGTAAATTGGAGTAGAAAAGGATACCTTAAAAACTATTAAAATCAAATTTTGAGCATTAGGGACACTAAGATTGTTGTGATTTAGGTGGCATCAACATTGTAAATCCACGTAATTAATTTCCTAATGTTATTTGTAATTCACTTGTAAGGGATGGGGAGTGTAACCAATAATGGTAATTAATATTTGATTGTTATGGTAAATATGTTTTTATTGGCCTTGATAATTGTCCATTTACATGTAGGGAGTTGCTAATTTACTTTCATTAGATAGGCATCACGTTAACAATACAATGATAAAATTGAGCAACTTAGGTGTCTACCTTGGGAATCTACTATTTTTGGGGTGTTATGACATATGTCATAAGTTGTAAGAGCATCTATGACAGCCATGACATTTGTCATAAGATTCTATGATGACTATGAAATCATATTTGACAATATTTTTGGTATTTTGGTCCTTAGATTCCCATACACGGAAGATGCCTTATGACAACTATAAGAGCACTTGTAAGAGGTCACTATGAGTAGCAAAATGATGATTACAAGGTGAGATCCATAGAGTTTTCAATCGTGGACAATATTCTTCATGGTTGCATTATTTTCCTATAAAAATAGGTGCTTGAAGTGGAGTTTTATCAAGGCTTTTGTTCAAGTTGTTTTGCAAGGTTGTGTTGTGGATTGAAAGCTAAGGAGGAAATAGAGTATTCTATTGTATCACAATTCGCTGACAATACAAGATATTCATTTCTTCTTTAGTTGATTTTTTCTAGAAAGAGTTTATCTATGTTAAACATGTGTTATGTGTTGAGTTTTCTTTTCACTACATTCATTGACGTAGCTGATTAAATCTCCATTTGGTAAATATTGTCAGATTTGATTTAGAGTTGATTTAAGCTTCCACTATTGTTGTTCACCTCTAGTTTTCTAACAAAGATGTCCTCGTCTTGTCAATAGAACAAGATTGTGTGTAGTGATGATCTAGATGTTTAGTTGATAAACTCTTATAATATTTTAATATAATAAAAGAAACATAAAGTAAATTGTAAATGAAAAACAATTTACATGTCAAAGAATCATTAAAAATAACTGTAATGTTTATTAAATAACATAACTAAAAAGTAAGGACTACTAACTACATTCTTATAATCAATTTTAAATATTACTTAAATATTAAATCATATATTTTCAATACATCTACATATATATTCTTATACACAACTTAAATATCTTTTTCAATCTATCTACAAATTTTTAGTATATTGTAAACTAATTTATTTATTTATATTATTTGTGTTTAATTGATAGGTTCAATGTATTTATTTATATAAACATTTTTTTGGTGATATCTGTCATTCTAATCAACAAAAGTTTATTTCCTTTCACAATAAACCAACTGCTACTAACTACAATTTATATTTTTATTTAAATACTAATTTTAAAGATCATAAAATTTAGATTATCATATTGAAATTAATGCTAATCTCTTCCTTCTCTTTTTCCATAGGTTTCTATTATGTTGACCAGTGTTGTTTTTGTGGGTCAGTGTGAAAGATGACTGGTGACCTTTCAGAAATGAAAATCCCAAGAAACAAATAAGCTTTCTTCTTTTGCATAATCAGATTAATTTATATAAATAATAGTTTAATCTCAGTTATTAAAACCATTCATTCATTCACTCAGATCAAATGCAGAAAGAATTTTTTAGAATGCCCACATCAAAATTATGCCTCCTCCAAAAGCTTATTAATACAGAGAATTTTCATTTCATAGCATAAATGGAATGACATGTACAACTGGATAAAACAAATTTTCTGCACAGGGCAGTAGATGTCTTATAACAGAGGAAAAAACAAGGGAAGGGGTACAACACAATAATTTCGCAACCCTGGCCTTATATTTTTTGCACTTCCCAATATGATAAAAATACCCTAATTTGGGAGACAATAATCAGATCTCTGTTTCATAGAGTGAAATCAGTGGTACAGAATGCCTATGGAACTCTATGACCAATCTCAAAATTGTACTTAATCCACATATACACACAGTGAACAATCTCATTTGTACAGATTCCAGACGAGTTGCTTCATCTGGGCGAAACTCACTATGAATACAAACCTAGTACAGAGGAAAGAAGAGCTCAATTCTTATTCATCGGAGGATCTTCTCTTCCAATATTTTTCAATCTCTTCAGCGGTTCGACCAGGAAGCCTCCCTGCAATCAGAGCCCACCTGCAGAACATTTCAAATGATCATTAAAGCAGGGTAATTAGGGTTTCAAACCCGTGTCAAATTTTTACAGAACAGGGGAAATGCAATACCTGTCACCAAGCAGATTATATAGCCTTTTTATCAAGTCTTTTTCATCTCCTGAGAAATAGTCCTCAGATTCACCATTCTTAACATTTCCTGCACTATTCATCACACAATCAGTCCTCCCGATAGAATTTCTGAGAAAATTTTCATTATAATTACAAGTATTTATTATATCAATGTATGAGATAGCAAGCTAAGTGGGTTCGACCATAGGCAAACACAAGTGATGCCAAGTCTATGGGCAAACGCAGCAAGCTAAGTAGATATTGAAGAAAATTCTTTGTGCTGAGTGACTAGTGAAGTGGAAACTCCATGATTAAGAATAGTCAGGTCAAGATAGTACTGGAAGATCGAATATTTTTTAGCTGAGTTAAACTTCATGGTTAAGAACACTTGAGTCAAGATAATACTGGAAGATCGAAAATTCTTTGAGCTGAGTTACAAACTAAATAACCTTAATTATAACTGAAACTCCATGATTAAAAACATTTGAGTCAAGGTAGTACTGGAATATTGAAATTCTTTGAACTGAGTTACAAGCTAAATGATCTTGATTAGAGCTGAAATCAATGGTTAAGAACACTTGAGTCAAGATAGTACTGGAAGATTGAAAATTCTTAGAACTTGTTACAAGCTCTAAAACTCCATGACTAAGAACACTTGAGCCAAGATGGTACTGGAAGATCGAAAGTTCTTAAACTTAAGTTACAAGCTAAATGACCTTCATTACAGCTTAAACTCCGTTATTAAGAACACATGAGTCAGGATAGTACTGGAAGAGGTGATCTTCAGAGAAATTTGGGTTTCCTGATGTAAGTACAGGTAGTGACAGATGGAGCTATTCAAAGATATTTTCAGTTTTGTAATTTCAGTCCTAAAAATTCCCCTTTTGATCATCATTTAATACTAGAAATTTATCAATCCTACAAATAGCTTATTGAAAATCACTACACATGAAGATGGGTCTCAGAAATTAGTTTATAGTTTTTATTCTGGAATGCAATGGCACTACATTTGCAAACTTAAATGGGCTTGACCATTGGTAAACATATTTAAAAAAATATAATTTTAAATGATATTGATGCAAAACAATCCTACACAGTTGAATCCAGAAATCCTATGCAATAAATTCCAATCCTACTAAATCCCTGTGATCATCCTACTAAATCCCTGTTATCATGATCCAATACAGTAAGTGTTCTGTAAACCATTTAAGCTCATGGAAGTGCTCTGCGAGCCATTCAAGCTCATTAGGGATGGATTCTTCTGAGCCACTTGAATTTTCTGACTACAAACCATAACTACCCAATCCCAAAAATTTCTAATGCCTGTCATTCCAATTTCCAACAAGAAAACAATGAACCAGAAACAACTTGCAGCTGATTTATATCAATTCAAATGCATATCTAAGATACAAAAAATAGTTTAGCTCTATTGCAAGTTTGGTCAGGAGTGTAGAGGAAAGCAGAGTACCTTGAGAATTGACTGAAGCATCCTTGGAAGAACAAGTTTTGCTACCCATTAGAAAAAAACTGACTGAATTCTCTTGATTTCAGAGATGCAGAGCAGACATGGCAGGAGGAGAAAGAGTAGAATAAATAAGTGAAGGTGAAATCTAGTGATTGGATGAGAAGCTGTGGAATGTTGAACAAGTGACTACAAGTAATAGAAAATCAAAGAATTTGTTTGTAGTCAAAACAGACTGGTAGCTGAGGTTTGAGTGTTAGGTATGTGTTTTATGCCACAAAACATGATCGCATTATACTGTGGAAAAGAATGTCAGTTGGAAAAAGCAATAATACATCTCGGATCTGATGTTTATCTTTTAGTACATAAATAACGAAAATTAATTCAACGGTTGGATTTGTTCCTAGGTCATTCTCGAATGTGGCAGCCGTCGATGGAGATGTCGATTAGCTTGCCACCGTTCGGATATTCTTACAAATACCTCAAATTGCGGGTTAAACATTTCAATGAGTGATTTTTTCTTTTTAGTTTCAATAATAATTACTCTTTTAATTGATGAGGAGGGGGATAGTGTGTCACAATGTCACATCATTTATTAATGCTGATTTTATTTAGTCAATGATAATTGAGGTTAAGTATTTTGGTGGTTTCAATGAAATAAATCTTTATTATTATTATGACAAAATAAATTATTCTTTATTATTATTATTATGACAAAAAAAATTATTCACGTGTTGTTAATTTAGAAGTTATGTGTAAGGTGTGTGCATGTGTGTTAGATGTCCACTTATTCAATATGTTATAGTCAACTTAAATGCAAAAATGAGTGTGCGACTTTATTATATGTATGTATGCACATGTACGCATGTGTGTGTATTAGATGTCCACCTTTTCAACATGTTATAATCAACTCAAAAGAAAAATGACAACGTCTATGTAATCTCATTATATATAGAAACTTGACTTATGTCCAACATAAAAGTAGAGAATAAAAAAATCATATTTTATAGTTTTAAACTTGAAAATTGTGAACTGTCATCAATAAAAAATTTAAATGGTAAAAATGAAATGGACTTAAGTTTAATGCTTGTGTAATTGACTTGATGGAGACACATTCTACTACAATGATGAGAGATGTGAGCTTCTAGGACTTGATAATAATAGTCATAAAGCTATCACTTTGAAGATTTATTCCTTAGTTAGATAGTCATGGTTTGTTTTCTTATGTAATTCTTTCATTTGAAATTTATTTTAAAAATAAGTGATGTATGCATGTACTATAGGAACAAAGTTTCAAATTCTCTAAGTTGTGAAATTAAAAACAAATGTTTTAAAGTAAACACGGGTTCCATATTCATTAAATACTTGAATATCCTTACTTGTCATTCACACACGACCAAGTACAACTTAAAAAAAAACTAATGCATAAATAAAAATTGAATATTGAACAAGTTGAGGTATTTTAAGTTTGACAATATATGATGAACATAATATTGATGACCCTTTAAGAAAAACGATCAAATCTTTCAAACCTCGTAACAACATTTGAAGATCAAGGTCAAATTCGCCAAAGGTCATAAAGACCTTTCAAAATTTGGGATCTTTTATGCTATTTGTTCATGAGATAAAAGTGAAATGTTGAAGGTAGAAATAGAGAAAAGGGTTGATGGTTACAATTTATTTGGTGGAACTAAATTTATATCCAATTGAATAAGGATTAAATAGTGGTTTAGGAAAGAGATTTGATCCTAAAAGGATAGTTGTGAATAAAAAACGATTCAAAGGATGTCCAAGCCTAACTAGATATTTGGTTGCAAATAAACATAAAAAATTATTCTTCAACCATAAATACCATTTTCACCTTGCTAGAGCCAATATCCAAGTAGAGGTGATATACAAATATTGAATAGCCCTCCATGACCAATATTCTCTATAGCCCCACCTATGTTCGTTTACTAATTATTTGATTTTTTTTGGCTTTTCTATTAGAATCTAGGATTGGGTATCCTTTTTCTTAATTAAATATTTTCCGCTTAATTTAGATAATAGATGATGAGTATCAATCATAAATTTTCTAGTGTAGATAATGGATGATGTTTTATGAATTTTAATACTTCTAACTAGAAAACTTAGTTGAAAATTCACCTTAAAACCCACCCCACTTTCACCTCTAAATTAAACCCCAAACTCACCTCAATGTCATCTCAAACTCTAGTAGAAGGATCATGAAAATAATTATAATTTTTTTGGATAAATGCAAAATTAAATAAAAATGTATTTAATGATCCTCATATTGCTTTCTATCTGCACAACTTTGTAAATAAAAAGAAAGGTATAACATATTTAATGAAAAATACACTGGATAGGAGTAGTGTCCTAAATTGTATCTGTTGTCAATCATGATTGCACCCTTAGTTAATATAAAATCAACTACTCTATTGAAACATGGAAACACTCTCAGATTGTGGTTTATCTATGGTGATAGTGAATCTCCGAAGAAGGTCAGATTTCTTGTATGAACACCTAAAACTAACCTTGCCAAGAAAAGGGATAAAAGAAGATACTAGAATCGAAACCAAACTATAAATTAAAAGGCGATTCACCATAATTTTTACAATCTCCAGAACTCTCACGACTATTTGCATCCAAAATAAACTCTGAAATAAAGCTAATTCTCACAAACCCACATGCAATAACCAGATTTAAAGAATGCCCAATTATTTAATAACCATAAAAAGGGAAAGAACTTTCCACAAGTTAAACTATTGAAGACACAAAAAAAAACTCAACTTGCTAACACAAAATAGGATGGAAAAATATTATCTTTATTCCAAATCCAAAATGGCAATCCTGATACAAATCTTGAAAATCAATGTGCTCAATACAATAATGCTCGAATATGAGAATGCAAAAATCAAGCAAGAAGAAAGAACCCCCAAAAATATGTGAGAGAGAGCATATATATCTCAAAACTCCTAAGGGTCAAGTAAGAAATAAAATCAAGTGAAAGGAGGGGTCAAACTGCCATAAACATGTAGTTGACCACCTCAAAATCCCCAAGACCCATGCACTATCCACGTAGCACTCTAAAACTATTCAAAACTGCCCCAAAAGTCCCCATCATGGATGCAAATCATCAAGGTTAGATTTGCAAGGAAAATCCACTAAAATAGGAATGTAACTGTGAGTAACTGAAGTCTATCTCCCCCATAAGGCTCCTCAAGTGATACACAACTAAAAAAGAAATCAAAACACCTCAATTTGCATCAGAACATAAGAAAACCCCCTCTTTCCACTCTTCAACTCAAAATAAAACTCCAAATCCCCAACATGTGCAAACTGATTTGATGCCCAATCTTCACTTATCTTTCTATTTTTTCTTGCACTTTAAATTTAATACTTTATTATATGATTTATAAAACATCATATAATAAGTATTAATTAAAATTGAAAGACATGTGCAAAATAAAATAAGAAAATAAAATAATATTTAATATCTTATATTAATATTTATCAAGCAACACACTCAATAAATATTAATATAAAATGTCAAATTTTAATACCTTATATTAATAGTTACTACGAAGGTTTCTTGATAAATATTAATATAAGGTAATATATATTGTAAATTTCACCTAAGGCATGAAAATTAATATTGAGCCCGTGGGGTATCTTCTTAAAACTTGGCAAAAAAAACCATAAGTCAAAATGCCTTTCATTACATGGGTCACTTATTAGGGTAACAAACCCTAATTTCAAGTGATTCCTTCATTTCCATTTTTATTTCCTCTCTATTGCGCTGCCACTTGTAGGGCTTGAAATTCTCTAGCAGTGTATCTGGAAAGCTTTCTAAGGCATTCTTGAGGTGTATTCCGCTTCATGGAGTTTTTTTAATGTCTCTTTATTCCTACAAATCTGCTAAGTATGCTTCGGGTGCCCTCATCATTTTTGAATGCATTTTATGTTTTTCTTTTTCTATACATGCTCTAGTTGCCTAAAATCTTTGTGTAAGCATGTAGGATAACTTTCAAAAGCTGAAAGTGTTGTGAAAAATTTCTTCACTTTTCATTTTGGTTACGACTCTATCCTCCATGACAATGTTTCTGCTTGCATCTCTATTATACAAGGGTTTCACTGCTTGTTATTTCCTTCGTTATTCTTGCAGGTGACTGAGAACTTGATCATGAGATATGGGATTTTCTTGAAATATCTCTATAACCCTAGCTCTAAAATTTATTAGGCTTCGAACTGAAGAAGAATAAGAAAGAAAATGTATTGCATACTCTCTGTTGGTAAATAATTTGTCACTTCAAAACATTGTTACAAAAATGACCCATGAAACCCATAAAAGAAAGATGCTTGCAACAGACAGATGAGTTATATTGACAAAACCCATCTCTGAATGTTAGAGGTACAACTCCCTCACAAAGATGTTCAAAGAATTCAACGTGGCATGCCTTTAACCAGAAGGAAGGAAGGTAAACTAACATCTCCCCATAGTCATGAAGTGAGATGCGAAAAGAAAAGAATAATAATAATAATAATATGAGAAAATGAAACAAAGTTCACCCATCTATAGCTTTGTATAACATAAACAGGGAACAATCATCTTTAAAACCACATATATCTCCGCTATACAAAGATAACCAAATGCACGATTTAGCTATTTATCTGATGAGCCCAATTACATAAACACAACGAAATAAAGGCTCAGATATGACAACACAAAATTTATGTATTCTTGTATTTATGTAATTGGACTAAATATCAAAGTCTTCATATTTACAGATAAAAGCCAAAATGAGTATTCTATTTTCTTTTTGTTCCTTTCCCCTTTTAGAAAAACAAAACATATGCTTTTATAGGATTGATAACTACCCACTATAGATACGGTTACAAAAAGAACAGAATTAGGTTATGTTTCCATTACTAAGAAAGATTCAATAACGGTTAATCTAGAGCTGGGTCTACGTCCACTCGCAATAGGTTTACAAGATCTTTCATGAGGTCGATGAACTCTTCATTTTTCATTTCGGCCAGGATAAAATTGAATTCAGTGCGATCTCTCTCAACTTCCAATTCAAACACATCACTTTCATGGCGAGCACATCTTGTTTTTAGATCCTAGGCAACGATCATCATACTAGAGATGATATAAAACTGTTCCATCTCTGCTTCCATGAGGTCAGGCTGGTATACTAGCCAAGGTTCTTCATTATTGTATCCTTATCTAACAGGTAATCCCATCTTGACAGTGTCATACCGTAGCTAGCGTAGTCTGCAAAAATGTTTCAGATGACGAGGCAACAAAAGGAGTGAGTCTGTTACTTGAAAAAATCCTCTACATGCTAAAGAATGATTTTAATAAGATTGTCATTATTGGAAACTAACACAAAGGATAAGCAACAAACATCAAGTATAGAGTACTGTTAGAGAGCATAGTTTATCGGCAAGAAGGTTATGACTATCAACAAAGTTTATCAAAAAAATTTATCGGTGAGAGGAAAAGAGAAGACTAGAATCAAGGACGACATCCTACTATCACATCGGCCTATGCAAGAATTGAGAAAACCTAATTTGGGAAAAAAACATGTTGGAAAATGCTAGGTCAAGACAATACTTTAAAAGGAGATCAGAGAGAAAAAGAGATATAGTGGAGAAGGAGAAGATATAATGAAGTGACAATGCAAAGTATCGGTGAAGAGAAGAGAAGTGTAAATCAGAGAAGGAATAGAGCAGAAGTAGATTTGAAAATATTTAGGAGAAAACATTCATAGGTCAAATTTCTTGTTGATTTATTCCTAACAATTTAGCAACAAGATTGTGAAATCCATTAATCGGGTAGTCTCTAACCGGACTGAGAAGTTCTATTCAAGAACTTATTATAAATCCTTTAACAGGGTAAACAATATATAAGTGGGATAAAATGCTTTAACCTGGTTACTCCTAACAGGGTATAATACTTTAACAGGTCTCTAGGTAAATCTCATAACTGAGTAGCATTTAACAACTCTTTTGTAAGCTCTTAACTAGGCACCTTATTATTGCATTGATAAGTTGTGGGTTCCATCCCCACCGCATTTTTTCCCTCTCACCAAGGGTTTTATGTGATAATATTGTGTTAAGTTTCTGAATGTTTAAATATGTTTATGTTTGTTAATTTGCAAAGCTATCAATTATTAGTTATCGGTTAAAGACAAAATAGATATCGGTATTGGTAAACATAAGAGTTAAAGTTTGATATTGATAGAGATAAAGTGTGAATTGTTTGAGGTACTAATTCACCCCCCCTCTCAGTCCCTTACCTAAATCTTTCCAACAATTAGTATCAGAGCACATTGGTTCTCTAGAAGAAAAGTTTAACAACTTAGAGTAGATCTGGGATAATGGAGAGTTATATGTATCAGAAATAGTTGGAGGAAGCTCTAGAAGATGTTAATGAAATAATTCATGAGTTGAAGAACAAGCTAAAGACATCATTTACAAAATGAATGGAACTTAAAGAAAAACTAAACATGAGCCTTGATGAACTTGACAGACTATTAGAAGGAAGTATTAATTCTGAGGAAGCTGATGTTGCTATTGTCGATTTATTGAAAAAGAACAATGAATTACTTGAAGAAGTCAGTCAGATGAAGAAAGAACATGAAACTCAAGCCTCAAGAATGATAGAAATACTGGAAAGAATGATATTTTCCGATATTGATAAAGGAATTCTTGAAACAAAAAAGAGAGATGATGAAGAATAATTATTGAAAAAACATACTACTGGAAAGACAACAGAAAGAGATTCATGCACAGAGAGAACTGATAGAAAGTACTGGTGACAGGAACTTACAACTACAATTAGAAAATCAAAGACTAAAGCAAGAGAACGATGACTTGAAGAACAACCCAAAAGTTGAAAAATAATCAATGCAAGACTTACAAAATTTGAACAAAACATGTAAAATATTGATGGACAACTAAAAAACCAGAGAAAACCAGCTGACACAATCAGATTGGGTTATATCGGCAAAAACACTATGGAAAATCGGAGAATCATCAAAATATGGAGACACAAGTGATATACAAGGTAAGAAACCCTATTATCCTGCTTGTTACAATTATGGAAAATATGGTCACACAAAAAATGGTTGTCGAAGTAAACAAGTAAATTCTACTGAGAACACATCTTTTAACGATTATTGTTACAACCGCAACAGGTTTGGTCATAGATCATATGAATTTAAATCTAAAGCCATCACTGGATCATCTAAGAGAAAAACCTATGGATATTTCTATAAATGTAATCACAATGGACACAAAGCTAAATAATGCAAAACTGGAACATCGACAATGAGGAAAATGGTACACTATCCGAGAACAAAAGAAAACAACTTAGTTACATGTTTTAAATGTGGAAAATCAAGACATAGAACATCAGAATGCCGAAAAGGAAACAATGAAGTAAGAAGTGAACCTTGGAGACCATTTGCACTACCATGTTACATTTGCTCAAATTTTGTTCATGTCGAGGCCTACAACTACAAATATCAGTTTCTACCGACAATGACAAAGATATAAGAGGTAAAAGAACTGTAAATCAAGAAAAAGTCAAAGAGGAAATGAAGAAGATAAGGGTAAAGAAGAAAGCTGAGGAAATATCAATGAAATCCCCTATGTCGAATGGCATAGGGAATTCAACCATCAACTAAGCAAGTAAGTAATTGCTTAGGGACATAGAAACTTTATTAGAATCATCATTAAGTCCCTTAAATCAATTATGAGCTGGAACATTCAAGTAGCATATATAGAGACAATAAGTATTTAGGAAAGTTGAAAATATTAGCATGAGATTAGTATCAGTGAATAGATGTTAGTATTGGTACAGAGGCTTACTATCGGCCTGAAATAAATGTTTTAGTAAAAAGTGAATGTTGGACACCTTGCCTATATATAATGACATCTATCTCATGAAAGTTATATTCTAAAAAGTAAATGCGAAGATTAGCTTGAGAGAACATTTCATCTTATAGAAAGGATTTATTAGCTAGTTGATTGGGAAGTAAACCCTAGATGATCAAAACATCTTGAGAAAGTGTATAACAATTATTTTGGATGAGAATGTGTTAGTCGATGGATCATATAGAAGGAACCAAAATATCAATTGACATCACTGAAAGCAACTGAAATGAATGAAGCTGAAGCACTATCTTGGTTACCGAGTAGAGTTATATGGACATAAGACATTAGAAATTTTATTTGATGTAAGCAGAGTGAGATCAAAGATGAAGATATTAGTACAACCTACAAGGAACTATATAAAGAGAATGAAATGTTGAATGAAGAGTATGGACATCTAGAAACAAAAAGTTTGACACATATCATGCACATACCAAATAATTTTGAAACTGAATGGATTAAATGCGTATTGAGCAGAGTAAACAGAGATTGCATATGGATGGAAGGAGATAGACAGATTGAGATCACAAAGGAAATCATCTTTGCAGTAACTAGACTATCGGCTACTGGAAAGAAATGCGTAAAGGAACTAGATTCTAGAACTGAAATTGAAGGTATAGTAAGGTATAAGAAAGATTAGAAAACCTTTGCTGCAAGCAGTATTGTGGATAAAGAAATGAAATTTGTATGATTGGTTATTGGATATAAGATCTATCAGAAAAATCAATTACACAACATATCTAGAGGAGAATTAAAAGTTTCATATCAGATCTTGGCTAAAGAAAACAAGTTTGATTTAGCAGAAATAATGAGAAATCAACTGATGATGAATCTAAGAAAAATAAAGAAACAAGGATTGAAGTTTGGAGTGTTATTGGTATGTATATTTTTCTATGTACAAAATTTTTTCTCGGGCATTGGTAAAGTAAATTGCATAACATGTGAACTAGTTATAAATCAGATTAATAGATATATTGAACAGTTAGAAAAGAGTTATAGTAAAGTGATGTGGAGTTATTTTAGAGAATTTCAAACTAGAATGTATGGAAGATATCGAATACCACCTCACATTGTTAAGAAATATGAGAAAGATATATGTTTTTTGGTTAGCACACACGTGTGCATAATTAATGTAGTGGAACCACAAACTTCATGGCTACAACCTACTGGATATGAGACAAATGAAAATGAATTGATATTAAGCATTAAACTACTATTAGATCAACCTAAGGATAAGGAAGCTAATTGGTTTGGAACATATGAAGAAGTTTAAAAAAGTATAATATCAGAAGAAAATAAGTCAGAGGTAAGCAATACAATAAGAAAGCAGAAATCATCAACAATATCGGACACTTATGCTAAGATTAAGAAAGCTAAACAAAGATAGCCTAAGAAAACAAGATCTAGAATAGTAGAAGCACACACAAGAACACAGAGAAAGGAAAATGAACCTAACATTGAAAAAATAAGATCTAGAATGTCGAGGACAGCTAATGAGTTAGCGAAAGGAATAAGAGAACATGGAACTATCGATCACATACATGAAATCAAGTAAAAGAAATTGATAGAAGAGGAAAATAAAATTATAGAAGATGCTATAGTATTTCACTTTCACCAATTTAGAAGATTTCCAAATGAGTTGAAACACAACATTCCTAGAGATTTACTCAACATCCAAAACAATACAGTATCTTTGTTTTGTACTTAGTCGATTTTGGACATACCAAAACTTAACTTCAAAACAATCGATCTTAAACCTAGATGTGTTGCTAAAAATGACAACCAAAAAGTGAATCACATTACCCAAATTGATTACTTTCCAACAGTATCATCATCAGATTCATCATGTATTTCAATAGGTTGATCTCTTTTTCCTTCTTCTCTTGTCAGGGTGTCTTCTCTATCTATAGTAAAAGTCATGTTCCACTTCTGTAATGCATCTTCTTCTACTTCTTTCTATAGTCCTGCTAATAATTTGGTTGTTTTTCTCTTCTTTAGAAACAGTGGAAAGATATGGAAGATTAAAGAAACTAGTGAGACATCAGTTCAGGGAGAGTCAGTAGATGCTACTGGATCTTTGCCTGAAGGTAGCAAGAAAGAATCGACCTAATTGGCCGATCATGGCCTTAGGGGAGCATTAAATGTAACACATCAGAATCTATCCTACCCTGCAAATCATGTAGTGAGCTCATGCGATCTTTGGAATATGTTGAGCCGATATTATGGATCATATATCTAAGAGCACATCATCAGCCGGCTTGTATATTTTGATCATGAGATTCGGCAGCCGACCAGACAGTTTGGAGTGAAAAAGATAAGTCATAACCTAACTTGTATAAAGCACCGTGTTATGATATTTTTTTCTATCATTTGACAAGGAGCGAGCCGAGGAGATCAGAGAGCAGAAGTATTCAAACATTTCTACACCTGCCGTGTGTGATCGATCGAAGCATAAACTCAGATTTTCATGTGTTAAAGGTATTCTACATTATCTAAGCTATGGATGCACCTATAATTTTTGATATTGTTGATCATCCTAGATAAAATTCAAGAAACATCCTTATAAGTCATGTGAAGAGGATCTGGAAGGAGCATTTTCACATACCCCACATGGCATACTTCATGTTGAATATATTAGGGCTTACATTTACTGTAAGTATGACACATTAGGACAGGATGATATACTCACAAAAATTGAAAACATGTCTGAAAATGGAATCATGAAGGAAGAATGGAAACACATAATGTCAATTAAGTATAATGAAGATTATGGACTTGTGCGAATTTGATGAAAATGAGTGGTTTAAAATTCTTATGAGTAGGGTTCATGACCAATTCATATGGATTGGTAGCCAACCTGTGAAAATATGCAATGACCTAATTCATGAGATTACTGGTCTTGATAACACCGGAATTGTTCCCGTTGCTGAGAAACATGTTAAGAAGGAAGTCAAAACCCTAACACACTCGAAGTGGGATAGAAGGGCAATGAAAGTAAATGATATTTTCCAACAAGATATAAGGTTGATTGCAATGATACTTGGTTAAATTTTTTTCTATAGTAGCAGACCTAATTCAATATCAGCTGGAGTTATTATGATGGCATGAAGAATGGTAAAAGAAAACACATAGTTCAACCTATGTGAGGTATTGGCACAACAATTCCTTGAGAATGTTAAGCTTGTGAAGAAAGATAGATAAAAACCTTCAGATTTGGATCATTATTGGTACACATGTTCATTCATATTGAACATAAGTTTCATGGTTTACATCCTAGTGGCTGGAAAAATGGAGTTCCCACTGGTATTTTGATTTCACAGAGTTACAAGAGATAGAACACTACATGGGTAGATGGATAACTGTTTGCAATGATCAAAATTCTACAAAGACAAATGAAGAGTAGATACAGACTACATGAGGACATAGTTGAGAAGTACAAGGACACAATTTGTTTTATGGTTGAAACAAACTGTGTATGTTTTGAGGAAGTGACTCCTAGAAAGAAATGGTGTTACCCTATGGGTTATGAAGTGAGTTTCAAAGTACTCACCATGCAAGTAGAACATATTATTACATCAGAAGTTGATACATCAGAAGAGAGATGGGGAACATATGAGGAGAAGTCAGAGAAGGTAAGAGAAGAACAGTATAGAGGATAGAGGAAGAGAAAGATTGCTAATCTTATTCATGACTATGGAGTAAAAGCTGGTCTATCTGAGGAAGAACTTAAAGATATGAAGAAGAAGATGATAGATAGATCCCTTGGAGTAGCTAGTGGAAGCACTAATTCCCCTTCCACCCCTGAAGTAATTATGGTTGATAACACACCTCTACCACAGCAGCAGGCAGAACAAGTAAAGGAAGTTACTCCTAGAGTAACTAGACCTAGTATTCAGACAAAAGAGAAGAGCATAGCTGAGGAAGAAGAGAAGAAAATTGAGAAGAATAAAGCATGGAAACTTGACATTAAAATGATGGAGAAAAGAGCAATTGAACAAGGAAAATTGGTTTCAATTGATAAATATTATGACAGATATGAAGAAGTAGATAAACTAAAAATTGAAGACATTGTAATAGAACACATGCTTAGTTTCAAGAAGAC
>MU223935.1:3754886-3802217 GCA_018584345.1 Thuja plicata | reverse complement strand
ACAGATATGAAGAAGTAGATAAACTAAAAATTGAAGACATTGTAATAGAACACATGCTTAGTTTCAAGAAGACACTTTTGGAAGTTGAAGGAAGCATACCCTCAGATTTGTATACAAAATTGGAAAGTAGAAAACATTTGGCACAAGTTGAAGATGATCAGATTAGAAACAAAGAGATTGATGACATGCTACCTATGTTATCTGTACAAGAGAGAGATACTCTAGTCAAATAATTGAAACCCCTGTTGAGGACAAAGACAAGATTACTAAAGATAATGGCGAGGAAATATGATGAAGTGACTGAAGAAACTCAGAAGGAACTTGAGAAGATACTGTTGAGAACTACTTTTGTCAAGCCCCAACCTCCTAAGATAGATTTACCTACACAATTGGGAATGGATGACAACACAAAGGACACAGAGACTAATGATGAAGAGAGTAAAGAAGACACTACTACAGATTTCTATGTTTTTGGTGTGGCAGTAACACTAGACCCCTCACAAGATGAGGACCCTTTTGCAGGAACCATGGACACTTCTATTGCTGATGAACCTGGGAAGGAAGAGGAGAATAAGGAAGATGAGAAGAAAGAGGATGAAGGACAGAAGACTGACCAAAAAGAAGATGAGAAGGAAGATGTAACTTTACCATCTAGCTTAATGTTGGCAAGTAGTAATGTAAATGTCAATAACATGGATGAAGATGAACTCGTGAAACTGGCATTCACCGTACTGAACAAAGCAAAGGAGAAATCAGTACAGAAAGGAGATAATAAAACAAAGGTAATTTTAAAAGCTATTGATACTGTGAATAAATTGCTTCCAGTAACCTTAGTATTCCAGAACAAAGATGATATTGAGAACTTGAAAGTCACACTTGATGAGTTTAATGGCCATTTTGAAAATTTGCTGAAGACTACAGAGGAGAAAGCAGAGAAAAAATATGAAGAGAAGAAGATGATAAAAGTATGCAAGTCCATCTCATGGGACTTAGGAGTTGTGAAAACTTGTCTGATAAATGCAAAGAACTGCATTACACATGGGAGAAATCTATTTGGTTACAACATGAATGCTATCAGACACATTCAGAATGTTGAAGATATTATTGCCAAGGAAAGGGAAACTTTGAACAGGTTAATGGATGGTTGTGAAACATCTTCACAGACCACTATAGAGTTAGACACAGAAGTGACAAAGATATTGGCTAAGATCAGTGTATTGGAGAATGAGAAGGAGAGAGTACTGAATAGATCCAATTTACTGAGGAACTTCATTACTCTGAAGCTATCAATACTTGAGGCACATCTGACAGATTTAGAAAAGACTACAGATTCATTGGCTAAAGGCTTACCCACAGACTTGAAGAATGCTGAAACTACATCTTTTGCATTGAATGGATTGATTCATCCAAGTTAGATTTTGTTTAAGACATGGAGCTCTGAAGTGAAGATTTTGGAAGATTCCTTCCAAGACATTATAAAACTTGTGATCAAGAAGTGATAATTATTTGTATGCACCTTTGTCATTATTGTCAAAGGGAGAGAAGAGAAGAGAGAACAAAAAAATGAATGAAGAAGAGAAGAGATTCACTTTTTGGCTGTCATTTATGGAAACACATCTAGTTTTAAGATCGACTATTTTGAAGTTAAGTTTTGGTATGTCCAAAATCAACTAAGTACATAAACAAAGATACAGTATTGTTTTGGATGTCGAAGACAGAGATCGATGAATTAAGGCATGTGAGCTTAGTGAAAGACAATATGGAGTATGTATGACATACACCTAAGTTCGATTTGGTTTTGGATAACTGTACGGAGAATTATGAGGATTTGAAGATTGACAGACAATAGAGAACAGTGATACAGAGCAGTTGGACAACAACGAAGAATAAAGGAGAAAGACTTGGACCCCAGGAAATTGAAGTTGTATTTTTTGTCATTGATAGTCTATACTTTGACTATGCAAGAGCATCGACTATACATTTAATGTTTACTATATGAATTGTATTTTGTATTGAAGGCTGACTTAGTACTGTTTATTCTAAGAGCTGACTTTGTAAATTTAAAAGGATATATATGTAAGATCTTTTTGGTAAAGATTGGGTTTTGTGAGAAAGTGAAGGATATAAAGAGCAGACATGCGAATGGCAGAGTAGAGAATGGAAGAGCTATAAAGGAACTATCAAAGCATTTGTGATGCTAGTTTTTATTCATCACTGAGAACCTTTTGTAACAAAATTACATTGTAAGAGTTGTAAGCTCATTGGCTCCTAATAGGGTGTTGTGAACCTTTAACAGGGTTGTTATTCTTTTAACAAGGAAATTTACTATGTAATATTCAGCTCCTAACAGGGCTAGGTCTCCTTATAGGGACATTATACTTTAGTGCATGCTTGTGGGTATCATCTCCACTGGGGTTTTGCCTTGGCCAGGGTTAATGTTCAAGTGGTTGAAGAATTTAAATAGCTGTTATAATACTGATTCACCCCCCCTCTCAGTATTATCCAATCCTAACAGATACAAGTACAGAGGAAGATGAATATCTTGAGGAACAACTTACACCAGAACATACAAGTGAATATAGTGGAATTGAACCAGAAACACACACTACCAATATAGCACCCGCTATAAGTGAGAAAAAAAATGAGGAAGAACAAGTTGCAAGAACTTTAAAAAGTATGACTATGATAACAACAACACAAGAGAAGAGGAACATAGATTGAAAGAGCGAAGAGATTGAAGACCTAGATGAAAGACCCAAATTTGCAATTTTGAAGAAAAATCCAAATAAGTTACACTACAAGGAAAAACTATTATATGTAGAGAAATATAGAAAAAAAACAACTATAGAGAAGAACTTAAGGGACAAGTAGAAGAATAAGATTATGAAGAGAATAGTTGAAACATTTTCAAGCTTACTACTGACAATCACTATTGATGAAAATGAATCAGTTACAACACAGTTAAGAACATTAGTGGACAAAATTAGAAACAATTAGAATATTAAAGAAGAACTTAGAGGTAGAATAAATCATAGATCATTCAATGACAGAAGAATAACTAAAATGACAAAAGTGACAAAATTATTATCGAATAAATTGGAGAATATGGAGACATTAAATACTGCAACTAAGATCACAAAGAAGCTACTTATAGGTAATAATATATCAATTGAAAATCATGTTTGATAAGTATATTTATGGATATGATGCAAAAATAGATACAAGCTACATCATATCTTCTTAGCACAATAGACAAGAATGACAAAGAAGACGTTACCGACAAAATGATAAATATGAAGAGTCATATCAAAATGATCAATCATCTGTAGGAGAAATGGAATATAGTTATGGGAAGAGTACAGATAGAAGGAGCACAACATAGTTAATACCACAGTAGTCACATTTTATTTTTTGATGCCTTTTGTTAGTAATAACTGAGAGGGGGGGGTGAATCAATGGCCTCAAAAATATTCCAATACTCAACCCTTAAAACTTAGTACCACAATATTATACCTCTAGTTATCTTTAGCCCTATAAGATGAATGCCTCCAAATACTTATATCAAATTACTACCGCTCGAAATGCTTTGTAAAACCTTCTATTGTAGATTTACTGAATAACTGTTTGTTAATTTACCGAAAGATAGTAAGTTATTTAGAGTATACTGATCAATCCAATTAAGTTAAGTGTAATGCAAAAAACTAAAGTAATGACTCATAAACACATTGACACATGGATTTTTAATGTGGAAACCCTGTTAAGGGATAAACCACTTGGGACCGGTAACCCAAAACATTCACTCTTCTAAAGTGAGCTCAGTGAAGAGCCAACCCTGTTAAAGGTTACAAACACACTGTTAGGTATGACCTTGTTAGAGGATTTAAAAGTTTAGTCTGTTACTTGATATCAGGCATCTCTATGCTACCATCTTTGATCAAACACTCACTTGGCCTATCAATTGGTATCTAGCATCTCATGCTATCTTCATGATAAAAATTTTTGATACTCCTTGGGATGTATCCCAATATAGAAAGGATCTTTAAATCCTGCTTGGTTAAGAGACTTTCTGAATCAATGGTTAAACTGAAACAGTATGATCCGTTCACATATACAACTTATACTTGCAGATTTTTAGATCTATTATAATCTCATAAGACTATTCTGATCAAAATATTTTGTTATACCTTTTCTCCACTTTGATTCTGCTCAGTGATGTTGTGCTCTATTGCTCAATGTCCGTAGAAAGCTTTAGCTCTTTCCTCAGCTTGTTGATCAACACTGTATGAAGTTTCTCTTCATCATTTTCTCTCCAGCATCCTCTTATCGTTAATTCACACACACCCATTCGTAATGAATTGAGTTGTCTCTTTATAGACATGATATCACCATTTTTAGGTTCTTGTTCTTCTTGATCTTGGTGTGATCCAAAATTCTTTCCAATTAGATTTAAAGAAAAAAACTCTTATTTTATCTCACTGAGATCTTCTTACCAACTGGACAAAACAACTTTAAATCATTTACTTATATATGGCTTATCTTGTCGATGAAAACAATGATAACTACCAGTTAACTCTATATTTATCTATGCCAGCTAGATATTTTGTCATTTCTGAACTCAAGTTGATTTCAATGTTTAACTCTTTGATAGTGTCGGTCAACACTCCAGTTCTCCTCGGGCTTCTGCGTCGGTTTACATTATGTTTCTGGTCGTTAGGTATGCTTGTGATTCTTCTTGTCGATTTTCTTGCTCAGGCATCACTATGACTTGACTGTTAGTGATCGCTATCTGTCAAGTTCCACTGACCGTCGGTGTTTGTAGTCACATAGTGAATAATTTTCTTTTATGCATTACAAAAAGCATAATCTTTATCTCTTTGATTCTCTGAAGTCTTTGACACTTTGATTATAACCGATTAGATTATATCAAGTTGATATCAATAAAAATACAATCCATTAACTAATTTAATAGCTTGCATTATCCTTCTGCATTTCGGTGATCAACTTAACATCTTCAAACATTCAATCAGTTACATGTTATCAATCTCTCCCTTTGGCATTGATGGAAACATACTACATTACCATACTATACTATTACTAATACAATATGAAATATACAGTTTCATCAAGCTTTTCTAATGTAACTATTACAAATGTCTAGCTCTCGGTAAGCTCAAAAATAGCTTAGATTTATTTCATGCAGAGTGGTTTGTCTTCAATCTTTAATCCCTTCAATGGATAGATGTATCATCTAATATCTCTGTTCTGATATGTGCTCTGCCTTGACTGTTCCTCTTCTTGATAATCTCTATTTCCTTTGACAACATTCTTTCTCTTTGTCTAAACTCTCTCCCTTTGTTTCTTCTCTCCCTTAGATGGATATTTCATATGTAATCAATTTCTCTCCCTTATAATATTGATTAAATCTTCCTTTCTAATTCTTAGGAACTTCTCTTCATGGATAATGATATAATCTTTTCCTTTTATCATATCTCTTCTTTTGATAATGAGATCATCTCTCCCTTTGTATGATAAAGGAAATCTCTCCCTGATGATAATTCTCCCTTATGATAATGATAAATTTCTCTCCCTTCTATATGATAATGAGAACATCTCTCCCTTTGACAACAATGCCAAAAAAATACTTCTCCTTGATTTATCATCTATATCATGTTCCATTCCTTTGCATAATATATTCCTTGAATTTCCCTATCCATCAACAATACAATGTTTTTGGTTTTTGGTGTATATATGTACCTTGTAATGTACAGATGCATCTGTTGCTGCCCATCTCAATATTTGCATCAACATGACTGATCTTCAGATTTGGTATAGGCTGATGCAACCTCTTAGTTAGACTACTGACCGATATATAAGGGTTGGACACCTAGTCTCTGTCTCAGATACTCAAAATTATCCTTCAGTAATGGCTTGGTGAATATATCAGCTAACTATTCCTTTGATTGAACATATTCTAGTGTCACTTCATTTGCTTTCACTTGTTCTCTTAGATAGTGATACTTGATAGCAATATGCTTAGTCTTAGCATGCATGACTGGAATCTTTTAAATGTTTATTGCACTGGTATTATCAAAATAGATAATTACTGGTTCAAGGATCTTCATATGCATACCTTCCAGCAATTGTTTGATCTATGCAATATTAGAGCAATGTGCAACAACAACTACATACTCTACTTCTGCAGAAGACTGAGAGATGCATCCTTGCTTCTTGCTTATCCATGTGACAAGTCTATCACCTATGAAGAATGCTCCAACAGTTGTTCTCTTTTAGTCATCAATGTTTCCATCCCAATCAACATTTGCATAGACTTGTAGCTCAAAGTTTCCTTCTCTCTTGTACCATAATCCATAGTCTTTGTTGTTCTTCAAATATCTCAGAATTCTTTTGATAGTAGTCATATGTGATCCTTTGGGATTAGTAGAGAATCTTGCAACTATCCCCACTGCATGTGCTATATTTGGTCTGGTATGAACAACATACATCAGTTTGCCAATCATGGATTTATACAATGTCTGATTTATCTCATTGGTTTTATCTTCTTTTGTCATCTTACATCCGGTAGCCATAGGTGTTCCAACTGGGTTGGAATCTTCCATCTTAAATATCTTCAACACTTCCTTGATGTATTTGGACTGAGTGATATAAATGCCTGCATCTTGTTGAAGAATCTGTAGACCAATAAAGGATTTGATCTCTCCAAACATAGACATTTCAAATTCCTTTCTCATTTCATTAGAAAAGGATTTGCATAACAATTCATTTCCTCCAAAAATGACATCATCAACAAAAATTTCAGCAATCAGAATACTACCATCGGTATCTTCTTTCAAGTACAGATTGTTATTTTCACTTGTTCTAACAAATTTTATGTTGATGAGATATGAGTGAAGTCTTTCATACTAGGCTATTGGTGCTTGTTTCAATCCATACAAGGCTTTATGTAGTCTACATACCATGTTTCTCTTGTCTGGATTAACAAACCATTCTGGTTGTTCAATGTATACCTCTTCTTCCAATATTCCATTTAGGAATGCAGATTTGACATCCATTTGGCATACCTTGAATCCTTTAAATGCAACATAAGAAAGAAAGATTCTAACTCCTTCTATTCTAGCAACGGTTGCAAAGGTTTCACCATAATCAATACCTTCTTCTTGTGCATATCCCTTGCATACTAATCTTTCTTTGTTTCTAGTGACTTCTCCATTCTCATTCAGCTTGTTTTTGAATATCCATTTGGTATCGATGACATTCTTGTCATCTGGTCTAGGTACAAGTGTCCATGTATTGTTCTTCTCAATATTCTCTATTTCCTCATTCATAGCACTGACCCATACTTCATTCTCAAGTGCACTGTTAACAGATTTAGGGTCAAAATCACAATGTAAACATCTGGTGTTAAGTGAATTACTTCTTGTTCTTGTTCCAACCTTCTTGTCTCCTATGATTTGATTCTATGGATGATGTCTTTTGACATACTTGACAAGTTTTGGTTCAGCTCTGTGTTCATCATTCTAATTATCTTCTTCACCTTCATTTTCATCTCCATTGTTCATAACATCATCTTAAGGATTATCCTAATCATTGGTAATTGCAGCCTGATCCTCGGGTGCAATGTTATGATGCTCAGGAATGAAACACTATTTCTCAGGTAGAGTGTCAGGTTCTGTATAAATAAACCTATTGTAGTCCTCTAGTTCCTTTTTTTCTTTCCTTATCATCCTTTTATGCAAATTCATCTATTTTCACATTTTCACTTTCAATGATTTTGTTAGATGACTTGTTAAGAAATTTATAAGCCTTGCTTTTGGTTGAGTACCCTAGGAAGATACCTTCTTCACTTTTGCAGTCAATTTTTCCATTTCTATCATCCTTCAATATATAACATTGATTACCAAAGATTCTGAAGTAACTTACATTGGGTGTGTGACCATACCAAAGCTTCTATGGTGTTTTCTTTGTGTCCTTCTTCAATTGTACTCTCTTTAATGTGTAGACAATAGTATTGACAGCTTCCCTCCAGAAAGTTTGAGTGATTCTCTTCTCAATCATCAATGTTCTTTCACAGTCAATAATTGATTTGTTTCTCCTTTCAACAATTCCATTTTGCTGTGGTGTTCTTGGTGCAGAAACCCATCTTTTAATTCCATGCTCATTGCAATAGTCAGTGAATTCATGTGAAGTAAACTCCCCTCCTCTATTTGACCTTAAGCATTTTAATTTATTTTCACTTTGTTTTGGTACCATTTCTTTATACCATTTAAACATATTAAATGCTTTTGATTTATCTTTTAAAAACCTGACTATCATCATTCTAGAAAAATCATCAACAAAGAGAATAAAATACCTATCTCCATAGTAGCTCTTTGTCCTCATGGGTCCACATAGATCTCTATGGACTAATTATATAATTGCAGTAGATGTATGGGTTTTACTCTTGAAACTAGACTTTGTCATCTTAGCTTTTTGACAATTCTTGCACATGATATGCTCGGGCTTAGTCATTGTCCGTAAGCCTTTGAAATTTCTTTTTTTGCTTATCTTTATCATGTTGTCAAAGTTCACATGACACAATCTTTTCTGCCACAACCATATGTCTTTGTTTCTAGCCATCAAACAAGCAGTGTTAGTGTCATCAAGATAGAAAAGATTACCTTTTGTCTGCTCACCGGTACCAATCAATCTTCCTGATTCATTGTAGATCTTTCCCTTATTATTTTCAAATGCTACTCTATGACCTAAATTGTTCAACGGAGAAACACTTAAAAAATTACAATTCAGTCCTTTAACCTAGTAGGCATTTTCACATTTTATTAGGTTATTCAACATTATGGTTCATTTACCTTCAACTAGACAAGGTGTATCATTTCCCATTATTACTGAACCACCATTATAGTATTCAAAAGTCTCAAAATTTTGTTTATCACTGGTCATATGGTGAGTGCAGCCACTATACTCTATGATCCAGACATCATTTTTACTAACTTTAGATATGAGTGCAGTTTCTACATACCTTTCTTCATCTTCATCTGAATCATCCTTCATGGCTACAAATACCATCTTGATGTCTTCTTCTGATTCGATGTTGGTATCATCAGCTCTGTTCTCAGCTAGGTAACAAGCTTTCTTCCCTTTGTCCTTGTAGTCTCGAGTATCTCTTTTGTCAGATTTTCGGTTGCTTTGGTAATCTCTATTTTCACCTTTATCAAACTTCTTCTCATTTGGTCTGTCATTTCCTCTGTCATATTTTCTTCAGTTTGGGTATCTTGTAGCAAAGTGTCCAACATCTTTACAATTGAAACATACAAGTTGTAATTTACCTTTGTATCTACCTTTGCCTCTCTGCAATCTTCTGGCCATAAGTGCTTCAATTTCATCAAGTCCTTGATCCTAATTATCACTGTCACTATTATTTCTAACAACATGTCTATGACTTGAGTTACTTATCTTTAGTGAATATTTGAATGCATACTCTATAGATGGTAAGACACAATTGTTAAAGTTATTCATCTCGAATGAAATCATTCTACCAATCAGACTATCTAGAATAACTGTATTGTTTACAACTGCTCTCAATTCTTGAATATTAGAAACTCTAATAGCATAGACAGGCAATAAGGTTCTTAATATTTTTCTTACTACTACCTCCTCTTCAAGTACACCTCCAACTCCTCAGATAGGATTAATACCACTTTGCTTCTACAACTATACTGAGTAATGTTTTCTCCTTCTTTCATCCTTAGGTCATCAAACCTCCCTCTTAGGCTTTTTGCCTTTGCTCTTAGTACATTTGCATCTCCTCGACGTACCAGCTTCAACTTATCCCACATTTTGTTTGCAGAGGTGCAGGTTTTGACATCTTCAAACTTAGCATCGGAGAGTGATGATGCAAGTTCTATCATCATGTAGTTATGCTCATGCTTGACTCTTAATTGCTCAAGAGTATGAGGTCCTATAGGAAACACATATTCAGTATCAAGGTATTGAGTAACATCATTCCCAATACATGATAGGTGGAGTCTTATTCTTCTTTTACATGATGTAAATTTGTCTTTATTCAATTTGGGCACATCTCATCTGTTCATCTTGTGATATTTTGCTTGAGCTATTAAAATCCCTTTCTAAGCATACAAGCTCTGATACCAATTGTTATTAATAACTAAGAGGGGGAGAGGGGGTGAATTAGTGGCCTCAAAAATATTCCAATAATCAACCCTTAAAACGTAGTACCATAATATTATACCTCTAGTTATCTTCAGTCCTATAATATAAATGCCTCCAAATAGTTATATCAAATTACTACTGGTCCGAATGCTCTATAAAACCTTCTACTGTAGATTTACCGAATAACAGTCTGTTAGTTTATTGAAAGATAGTAAATTATTTAGAGTATACTGATCAATCCAATTAAGTTAAGTGTAATGAAAACCACTAAAGTAATGAATCATAAACACATTGACACATGGATTTTTAATGTGGAAACCCTGTTAAGGGAAAAACCACTTGGGACCGGTAACCCAAAATTTTCACTCTTGTGAAGTGAGCTCGGTGAAGAGACAACCCTATTAAAGGTTACAAACACACTTTTAGGTGTGATCTTGTTAGAGGATTTAAAAGTTTAGTCTATCACTTGATATCAGGCATCTCTATGCTACCATCTTTGATCAAATACTCACTTGGCCTATCAATTGGTATCTGGCGTCTCATGCTATCTTCATGATCAAAATTTTTGATACTCCTTGGGAGGTATCTCAATATAGAAAGGATCTTTAAATCCCGCTCGGTTAAGAGACTTTCTGAATCAATGGTTAAACTAAAACAATATGATCTATTCACATATACAACTTATACTTGTAGATTTTTCAGATCTATTGTAATCTCATAAAACTATTTTGATCAATATAAATTTGTTTATACCTTTGCTCCACTTTGATTCTTCTCGGTGATGCTGTTCTCTGTTGCTCGGTGTTCACAGAAAGCTTTAGCTCTTTCCTCAGCTTGTTGATCAAGACTGTATGAAGTTTCTCTTCAAGATCCTCTTTTCATTCATTCACCCACACCCATTTGTAATGAATTGAGTTGTCTCTTTATAGAAATGATATCACCATTGTTAGGTTCTTGTTCTTCTTGATCTTGACATGATCCACAATTATCACCAATTAGATTTAAAGAAAAAAACTCCTGTTTTATCTCGCTGAGATCTTCTTGCCAACTGGACAAAACAACTTTAAATCATTTACTTATCTCTGGCTTATCTTGTCGATGAAAATAATGATAACTACCAGTTAACTCTATATTTAGCTCTGTCAGCTAGATATTTTTTCATTTCTGAACTCAAGTTAATTTTGGTGTTTAACTCTTCGATAGTGTCGGTCAACACTCCAGTTCTCCTTGAGCTTCTTCATCGGTTTACATTATGTTTCTAGCCATCGAGTATGCTTGTGATTCTTCTCGTCTATAATGCTCATCGGTTTTCTTTCTCGAGCATCATTGTGACTTGACTGTTAGTGATCTCTATCCGTTAGGTTCCACTGATCGTTGGTATTTGTAGTCACATAGTGAATACTTGTCTTTTATGCATTACAAAAAGCATAATATTTATCTCTTTGATTCTCTGAAGTCTTTAACACTTTGATTATAACCGATTATATTATATCAAGTTGGCATCAATGAAAATACAATCCATTAACTGATTTAATGTCTTGCTTATCCTTCGGCATTTTGGTGATCAAATTAACATCTTCAAACATTCATTTAGTTACAGGTCATCACCTTTGGCATTGCTGTCAAAGGGGGAGAATAATGAATGGGGGGGATTATGCGGAGAATAATGAATGAGGAGAATAAGGGGAGATGATTAAAGAAGAGTCATGAGAATGAGAAATGCAGAAGCTGAAGGGAGTATAGGAAAAAGGGTAGAAACACATGTGTCACATCAAATGTAGAAGCATGATGCTGGAAAGTATTTTATATCAATACCAAAGTGGGGATTGTTACTTGAAAATCCTCTACTGGCTAAAGAATGATTTTAATAAGATGGTCATTGCTGGAAATGAACACAAAGGTTAAGCAACAAACATGAAGTATAGAGTACTATTAGAAAATCATAGTTTATCAGCAAGAAGGTTATGACTATCAATAAAGTTTATCAGAAAGTTTTATCGGTGAGAGGAAAAGAGAAGACTGGAATCAAGGACAAAATCCTACTATCACATTGTCCTATGAAAGAATTGAAAAAACCTAATTAGGGAAATTTTTTTGTGGAAAATGTTAGGTCAAGAGACAAAGTTACTTGTGGCATTTGCAAAGGTGGCGACTAGGTGACATAAATGGGAAATTGAAAAAGGAAGGGGTATATTCAATTTATCTGCTAACACATGCTCTGAATGGGGAAGAGGAATGAACAAGATGAAGAGAACTCCATAATCTTGAGCTTCCCAAAATAAGTTGGTCAGTGCCAAGTATTTATTTGGCATAGAATCAAATAGAAGTGTAAAGATGCCTTACAAAGGCGATAGGGTAAAAAGAGTGCAAGCCAAAACTGAGCACACCAAAAAGATATTTACAAATATATAGGGGTATAACCCCTTATCCCAGGAAAGCTCCAGAGAACTCATAGGAAGCCAGTCACAGGTTGGGAGAAATATGAGACTTTTCTCAGCAATGAATCATAGCTACAAAGAACAACATCTCTCTCACGACTTCTTCACTTTCAAGTTTCAGATTGATAGAATGTAGAAATTTTCTATAAATGCACTCATGCCCGTACAACCATTCTTCATTATAATCTTTCAAATATTTCTCTGGTTCACCCTTTTCTTGACACATGATTTGTGTAAAATATACTGGCTCACGATCGGTCACAACTTTATTAACCTCATCCAAAGCCAAGAATCCCTTCTCAGAGCTACCAGATGAATCAATCTTTTTGCATGCAATGTATGGCTGTAACTTCTGAAGTTTATATTCCTCCAACATCAGATAAATTATAAAAAAGGAACTTCCCTTTTCTCACTAATAAAATCATCGCTGAAATCACCATTTCTTTACTCATACCAACATATTTCATTATTGAACTATGACCTTCTTCATTTTTACTTTTACCATTAGCATGAGAAGAAAAATTCTGAACTAAAACTTCTTGAGTTTGCATGTCATCCTTTTTTTGAAAATTCATTTCACAAGTGGGAGGAAATTTTACCTTTTTTGTGTTTCCACCTCTCCACTTTTTTGATCAAGAAACTTGAAAGATAATTATTCAGGCTTTACCACACAAAAATATGCTTCATTACTTTCTTCCATAAAGATCAAATTTTCAACTTTTCCTTTATCTTTATTATTAAAACTAAACTTTCTATTTCTGAACTGTGATTTGCAAATTTTTAAGAGTTTCATTAGAAAATTTCTCAAATATTTTCTCCTTTTAATTAATATAAAAACAAAAGTTTCTAATGTAGGAAGAAAAACAATTTCAGACACATCACCATTCATACCTTTATTTATTTCACCAGATTTTCAAGTAAGTTCATCCACCCCGACTTTGGTGATATTTCCATTTTCATCTACATTTTCACACCGGAAATCATCATCTGACCCTTTCAAGTAATGGTCAGGGACATAGGTATTTTAATATTCTTCTTATGATACTTCTTCCATGGGTGAAGTGAACAGTTATTCTTCTTGTCTATATGCATGCATACTAGAGGAATTTAAAATATTTTATTTTCAGCTAGATGCAAATTCTTTGTCATAGCCTTATATTTCTCTTTCTCAAGATCATTTAGTATATAATATCTCTAATGCACACAATTCAACAACCATGAAGATTGGAGATCTTCACAAGGGTTCAATTTCTTCTTTTTGGCTTCAAAGATGCTTTCTTTACAATAATTCCAAAATAGATGAAGTATCTGTTCAACTACAACCAATATTTCTTCAAGAGTTGGTTGAGACATCCTCTCAAACTGATTCATTTTCTTGGCCCGGTCATGAACCATCATTTTGAAATCTTCAAATACACAGAGTCACCAACCTTATTTCTGGAAAGGCATTAATATTTAGAAAGAAAGCGCCAATATTCTCGCCTTCCTGAACATAGTCACCACAACATCTGTTGGTAAATAATTTGTCACTTCAAAAAATTGTTACAAAAATGACCCATGAAACCCATAAAATAAAAATGTTCACAACATACAGATGAGTTATATTAACAAAACCCATCTCTAAATTTTAGAGGTACAACTTCCTCACAAAGATGTTCAAAGAATTCAATGTGGTATGCATTTAACCAGAAGGAAGGAAGATAAACTAACTGTTAGAGTAATCTTTAGTAATTACTCCTTAGTGCTTAAGTTTCTCTTAGGCAGTTTAGTTAGACTTAGGAAAGTTTCCTTTTCTGAGTTAGTTGCCCTTTTAGGGTTTCGACATCCTTTATAAGGATTGTCTTCTTTGTATTCTTTACGGAGATTGTATTATTTTCATCATTGTGTTAATAGAAGATAATTTCTTTCACAATGGGTTTGCAGTCCCTCTCATTTTGGCCGCCATAGCTTTCTGAATTACTTCTCTCTTCTGTCTTCTTCTTTCTTGTAGCAGTGTTTGCATGCAGGTTTCTTGGGAAGATTTGACGTTTGTCAAATCCTATACTAACATCTCCCCATAGCCATGAAGTGAGATGTGAAAAGAAAATAATAATAATAATAATAATAATAATATGAGAAAATGAATCAAAGTTCACCCATCTCCAGCTTTATATAACATAAACATGGAATAATCAACTTTTAAACCACATACATCTCCGCTATACAAAGATAACCAAATGCATGATTTAGCTATTTATCTAATGAACCCAATTACATAAACACAACAAAATAAAGGCCCAGATATAAAAACATAAAATTGATGTATTCTTGTATTTATGTAATCAGACTAAAGATCAAATTCTTTGTATTTATAGATCAAAGTGAAAATGAGTATTCTATTTTCTTTCTGTTCCTTTCCCCCTTTTAGAAAAAAAAATGTATGCTTTTATAGTATCAATAACTACCCACTATAGAGATAGTTATAAAAAGAACAGAGTTAGGTTCTATTTCCGTTACTGAGAAAGATTTGGTAATGGGTAATCCAGAGCTGGGTCCACGCGCATTCACAATAGGTTTAGAATATCTTGCGAGAATTTGATGAACTCTTCATCTTTCATTTTGGCCAGGATAAAATTGAATTGTGATCTCTCTTGGCTGCCAATTCAAACACATCACTTTTGTGGCAAGCACAACTTGTTCTCAGATCCCAGACAATGATCATCATGCTAGAATGATATCAAACTATTCCATCTCTGCTTCTGTGTGGTCAAGTTGGTATACTGGCTCAGATTCTTCATTATTGTATCCTTCTCTAACAGGTAATCCCATCTTGACAATGTCATACCATAGCTAGTGCAGTTTGCAAGAATGTTTTAGATGATGAGGAAAAAAAAGGAGTGAGTATGCAACCTATTTATAATTATTTCACCTAAACATCCCTTGGCATGTCGTCATTTATTTCCCATGGCACATGAGAAGCTTGAAATCCGATACGTCCCAGCTCGTGACAAGACATGCCTTACATAAACCTTTAATGCATATAGCATTCCAATATTACAATCAATATTATATCATTAAATGCACAATAAGACCATCATGACAAGTCCTTGAAAGCCCTGCTATCAGTTCATCATCCTCCTTCCAAAGTTTTGAAGCTCAAGTCAGGGTTTTTGATTTCCAAAAAGGGGCGACCAAGGGATCACATCACATGATTAGTTGAGGACAAAACATTATGTAGCCATAGTATTCATTTGTGAGTTTCTTTAAAGCTACGAGTAAGAGACAAAGTCACTTGTGGGGTTTGCAAAGATGGTGAACAAGTGACATAAATGGGAAATTGAAAAAGGAAGTGGTATATGCAATTTTGCTGCTAACACTCTCAAAGGATTCTCCATCTTTTTTAGCTAATATGGCTTTTAATAGCTCAAAACCCTCTAAACATCTCTTCAAATGAGAAGGATAAAGAGGTACTTAATATGGATCTTCATTAGTACAAAGGCAATGGCGTGATCTTAATGAACACTCACCATATTAGTGATTTTTCACTGTTATCTTTTCCTTTGAGACTATATAGTCTTTGGTGCACTAAACCACACTATTGTGACAGACCTTGGTTGATGAAACCATCTCTCCTTTTGAAATATGAATTATTACAAATTCTAAAAGGGAAACATGGAAAATAGAAAAACCCCTACCACAATAAATGATAATCAGACTTGGATGTGAAAATTTGGGATTCTGTTATAGATTTGTGTATCACATCCTTATGTAGATATTTGAATGTGTATGTTATCTTTATGGATGAACATAAACATATAATCTTCAAGTATGGTTTCTGTAAATTCCTTTATGACTAAATTCATGTGACTCATTATTTTATACATTGGATGTACACTATTATTCTTGTGTTTTTTATTTTTATGTTCTTTGGAACCTTCTCTTGTTGTTTTGCAATAATGGATACCACATGATGATGTTCATATTCCATGCTCTTGTAACAATAATGGAAAGCTTTCTGTAAAGACATTGGATACACTACTCCTCATTATTTAAATAATCAAAGTGCTTTGAATGTTCCAAATCACTATTATTCTTGTTTCAAAAGGCATAAATGCACCTGTTCCTCATGGTCTTTGATAGTGGTACCTTGCTGTTATAAATGGCCTGTTACATTAATACTACAAGTAGATTTATATATTAGATTGTAACTAATACTTGATTGTTTAATTATCTTCTTATGAACTTTTTGAATATCTTGTGCATGCATTATGTCTTTGATGGTCACTATAACAACCTTTAAAGTTGTTCTCTTTTCTTTTTAAACAATTTTATATTGAAATCTCCAAACAAATAATTAGGAAATGGTCTATGATATTTCATTACAACATGATCTTTATCTTTGTTGTAACAATAGACTCACTGTCTCTATCATGCATAATTGTGAAAGTGTTGGTAAAATGGCCTTATGATTCAAATTTGTTCCTTTGATCCTTGAAGTTGCAATAATAATAGTGCCTTAATGCATCTAAGAAGCCTTTGTAATGAGATCTTTGTTATCTATAGTAGTGAATTGCATCATGATATGTGCACTAGTAGGATTTTCATTGAAACCCATCCCTTGATTTGCACATGATTTTGATTTCTCTTTAATTATATGGTCTTTGTATCACCGAAATAATGAATTTATTGTCTCTATATTAAATACATGACTTGAAACTCTAGGAGTCCTTATTATTTCACTATTTTGATCCTTAAGAAGTCAAGGTACTACTTTTATTGATCTTTGAAACACTTCTCTTGATAAAAATTCAATCTTTCCCTTTGAAATATGTTGTGTTTTCTCACTGCACAATCAAACCTTATTCATTGTTATGGAAATGCCTTTCCTCTATTGATTACTCTTGAGATCTTATGCATCTGGTTCTTAATCATGTGTATGATTCCTTTACTATTTTAGATTGCATCTTTAGAAGTTTGTGATCTTTGTTGATCCAGAACATATATTGACAGTTATGAATGCATTGACATATAGTTTATGATTAATACCTAGGATTGGAGGTTTGTATATGATGAGGCTACTCAAATACACTTGTCACTTATTCTGAAGCATGATCTACCTTTTAAAAAAAAATTGTTGTTTGAATATGAATGATGTCTTTGTCTGATGCCTTTATGATGTACCTGTGGATACTCTTTTATTGAATCATCAATATACTATCTATGCTTGACTATTGTCATAATTGCTTACTAATGGATTTTTTTTGGTACTTTCATATTTTGCATTAACTTATGATGGCATCTTGTAGATGATCATTGTTTTTCCAACAAACCTTCATTTTCTATCATGGATTTGACATATAATGGAACTGATTGTTATGACTGTCTTGTAGTACAATGTTTATTCCTTGTTGAATAATGCAACAAATATGATTGTATCAGTGCACCAGTTGTATGTTTATTATGTATTGACACAATGGGATCAACTTGATCCCACATTATAAAAAATAACAAATGTGTACCTTCCCCTTCACATGAAACAAACTCGTTAAATAAAACATGAAGTTCATATTTGTTCAAATTGGATTCTTTTCAGGTTCAAAATTGATTAGATGAATTGTATAAGTATTCATGTATAGTTGTTGATTTATAGACTAGGGATTAAGATCCTGAGCTCTTACACAACTTCATCATCACCTTGCAGGTACTTTTAAGACACAAGGAAACCTGATTGAAGCAAGATGCTCCACAGTCAACCATAGTCTTTCATTCAATAGACAATGACATATCATCTTGCCTAGTCTATATCTTGACTTCTATGCAAATTTACTATGTTGTATCTTTCATCCAATTTCACAGCTTGTGTGGGTTCTTAATTTCTTTCATCTTTCAAATAATATTGTATTTTCAAGTTAATGCATTTTAGTTGTAAATCTATTTTGCAATAGAAATTGGAACATTGTAAAGTATTTTTGCAAAATGAATAAGTTTTTATATTTATATACCCTTTTATGCTTGAAGCAATTTAATGGAAAACTGATTTTTCTTTTATAAATCAACACATTGCACAATAAAACTAAACCTTCTTTTTTTAATTCAACAAAATGAAATAATTTAGGAAAAATAAGAAATAAATGAAACCTTTCACTAACAAATGAACAAAATTTGACTCAACTATGCCAATTTGAGCTCTGAGTGAGAATTGGTAGCATTTCTGGCGACATCTAATGGTTGTTTTCTTTCTAAACATGTCAAGACAAGTTGAATTATATGAAATCCATTTGGCATAGAAGTATGAAACTTAGGTAACCAAAAAATTCCTTTCAAAACCAAACCAAAACTAAAACTCAAGCATGCCACTCAAATTTGAAACAGAAACAAACTAAAGTTGAAACTAAAACACACTACACTACAAGTTGGCATAATCACGTTGAGGACTATTATATGGTTTGTAATAATAAATCCATGAAAGGCATGTATCCATTATTATGAATAATATATCCTTTCTCAATTGGATTATGTTAGGTTTCGGGAAAACCAAAGTAAAAATTATACTGAAAATAATCTAATATGGTGAAAATTATTAGCATTATGTATTTGAGAGATTTGGTCACACAAACAATAAGGAAAAATTAGGCAAGTATTTAAATCATATGATGATAAAGAACTTTATAAAAAATGAAATAAATTAAAAATCAGCTTCTGGTTTTGATTGTGTAATTATTTTTAGCATCAATGCTTCAGATCACACTCTGTGATCCATCATCGAGATGAAAGAGAGTGCAAGAATTTTGAAAAATTCAATTAGAAGACTAGAAAAAACTCAAGAGATATATGAGGGAGAGTGGTGGGGGAGGGAGAGAATACAAAGAGAGAAGGTATAAAAAGAGGCAAGGATTAAAAAGAATCAAGACAAAAATGTGAATTCATTTTTTTCTTCATTCTTTCACCACTGCATTTGGGGCCAAATTTCGACGGCAACTTCCGATAGATGATTTTTTTTGTATTTTGGGTTTTTTTGTAATAGTCCCCGATGGTGTTGGAATTCGGATGGGTTTTAAATAGACCATCGTAATTCTGACAGTTGCGGGCTATACATGAAAAATAAAGTGAAACAACCAAATCATTTTTATTTTTTATGCCGAAGAGATCAGAAAAGGAGTGGGAGGAAGTGAATTTGAGGTCAAACCTATGCGTGAAGACAGTGTAACTGGATGGGGTGTAATTTCTTGTAGCTCTGCTTTCTTCTTCTTTGATCTGTGATTCATTTCAAAGGTATGTGATTTGTAGACATTAGGGTTTATTTTTTAGCAATGAATGTTAACAATTGCAATGATTATGATATGTTCATTACTTTTCACGCGATGTTTTTTTACTTCATTCATTTCATGTATTTAGTTATAAACCCATTCCCTCTAATCTATATTGTTTCTCAGAGCATTAACATTTCTATCTGCCCATGAAACTATAGGTAGATGTCCTATTATAGTTTAGGAATAAAAATCCAAAAACAAACTGAAAGGTCTAAGCACAGAACTACTACATTGATCCCTCATTATGTGTATGAACAATTCTATGTATGATTGATTTATCATAGCGATTTCTCTTTCTGGTGTGTCTAGTTTTGACAAGCTTTCCCCCGCAAGAAGCAACTAGTTTTCATTCCCATGGTGCGATATCGATTGAAAAGGACTTGCTAAAATGAATGTTCAATACCGACATAGACTCTTATCTGTCACAAGAGCTTAGGATTGATATATATCTACCCTCAACTGAAGCTATGCCCTCTAATCTGATCATTACAATGTTTATTTTTCTTTCTCTTTGAAAGGAACCCTTGGTGCTTTACTTTTAATCAATGCTCTTTGTATTTCATCCACTCACTATTAGAAAAGATATGTATAAAAGGTATACAAACTTGAGAGAACCACTCAAAATATCTATTGCATTGTTCTCATGGTCAACATTAGTGATTTCTATTGTCAAGAATGATTGTTTCACTACCATCCATTCATATTTTTTTAATCATTTTTTTGTTAGTAATAACTGGGGGGGGGGAATCAGTGGCCTCAAAAATATTCCAATAATCAACCCAAAAAATTAGTACTACAATATTAAGCCTCTAGTTATCTCCAGTCCTATAAGATGAATGCCTTCAAATACAATTATCAAATTAATACTGCTCGGAATGATTTGTTAAACCTTATTATGTATGTTTACCGAATAGCAGTTTGTTAATTTACCGAAAGAGAGTAAATTATCTAGAGTATACCGATAAATCCAAATTAGCGATGTGTAATGCAAAACACTAAAGTAATGACTCATAGACACATTTACACATGGATTTTTAATGTGTAAACCCTGTTAAGGGAAAAACCACTTGGGACCAGTAACCCAAAATTTTCACTTTCCTGAAGTGATCTCGGTGAAGAGCCAACCTTGTTAAAGGTTACAAACACACTGTTACATGTGACCTTGTTAGAGGATTTAAAAATTTAGTCTGTCACTTGATATCAGACATCTCTATGCTACCTTCCTTCATCAAACACTCACTTGGCCTGTCAATAGGTATCTGGCATCTCTTGCTATCTTCATGATCAAACTTTTTGATACTCCTTGGGATGTATCTCAATATACAAAGGATCTTTAAATCCCGCTCGGTTAAGAGAATTTCTGAATGAATGGTTAAACTAAAATAGTATGATATGTTCTCATATACAACTTATACTTTTAGATATTTAGATCTATTGTAAGCTCATAAAACTAATCTGATCAATATATCCCTTTTAATACCTTTGCCCTACTTTGGTTCTACTCGGTGATGCTATGCTCTGTTGCTCATTGTCTGCAGAAAAATTTAGCTCTTTCCTCAGCTTGATTGATTAGGACTGTGTGAAGTTTCTCTTCATCATTTTGTCTTTAGCATCCTCTTTTTCATTCATTCACCCACTCAATTCGTAATGAATTAAGTTGTCTCTTTTATAGAAATAATATCTCTTTTTTTAGGTTCTTGGTTTTCTTGATCTTAGCGTGATCCACAATCTTAGCCAATTAGATTTAAAACAAAACTCTTATTTTATCTTGCAGAGATCTTCTTGCCAACTGGACAAAACCACTTTAAATCCTTTACTTATCTCTAGCTTTATCTTGTCTGTGAAAACAAAGATAACTACCAGTTAAGTCCATATTTATCTCTGCCAGCTAGATATTTTGTCATTTCTAAATTCAAGTTAATTTTGGATTTTTAACTCTTTGATAGCTTCGGTCAACACTCTAGTTCTCCTCGGGCTTCTCTGTCAGTTTACACTATGATTCTGGCCGTCGATTATGCCTCTAAATATACTTATTTGTAATGCTCTTCGGTGTTCTTTCTCGGGCATCATTGTGACTTGACTTTCGGTGATATCTTTCCATCGGGTTCCACTAGCCATCGATGTTTGAAGTCACATAGTAAATGCTTGTCTTTTATGCATTACTGAAAGAATATTTTTTTCTCTCTGATTCTCTGAAGTCTTTGACACTTTGATTATAACCGATTAGATTATATCAAGTTGAAATCAATGACAATACAATCCATTAACTGATTTAATGTCTTTCATTATCTTTCTTCATTTTGGTGATCAACTTAACATATTCAAACATTCAATCAGTTACATTTCATCAATCTCTCCCTTTGGCATTGATGGAAACATACTACATTATCATACTATACTATTACTAATACAATATGAAATATACTATTTCATCAAGCTTTCCTATTTGTAACTATTACAAATGTAAGCTCAAATAACTTAGATTTGTTTCTTGCAGAATGGTTGTCTTTAATCTTCAATCCCTTCACTAGATAGATGTAGCATCTAATGTCTCTGTTCTGGTATGTGCTATGCCTTGACTGTTCCTCTTCATGATGATCTCTTTTTCCTTGACAACAATCCCTCTCTTTCTCTGAACTCTCTCCCTTTTTTACTTCTCCCCCTTAGATGGATATTTCATATGTAATCAATTTATCTTCCTTTGAATATTAATTAACTATTCCTTCTGATTCTCAGGAACTTCACTTCATGGATACTCATATAATCTTTTCATACCAATGAGATAATCTCTATCAAATCTCTCCCTGATGGGAATCAAATAATCTCTCCCTTTTGATAATGAGATAATTGATAATGATATAATCTCTCCCTTTGACAACAATGCCAAACAAAAATAATCTATATCATGTACCATTCCTTTATATAATATATTCCTTGAATTTCCATAGCCATCAACAATACAATGTCTCTGGTGTTCAGTGCATACATGTACCTTAATGTATATAGATGTATCTATTGCTATTCATCTCTGTGTTTTCATCAACATGACTGATCTTCAGATTTGGTATAGGCTGATGCAACCTCCTAGTTAGCTTACTGACTGATAGACAAGGGTTGGACCCCTAGTCTCTATCTCAAGTACTCAAATGTATCCTTTGGTAATGGCTTGGTAAATATATAAGCTAATTGATCCTTTGATTGAACATATTCCAATGTCATCTCCTTTGCTTGCACTTGTTCTCTTAGATAGTGATACTTGATAGAAATATGCTTAGTCTTAGCATGCATGACTGGATTCTTAGAAATGTTAATTGCACTGGTGTTATCACAATAGATAACTACTGGTTCAAGAATCTTCATATTCATACCTTCCAACAATTGTTTGATCCATGCAATATTGGAGCAATTTGCAGCAGTAGCCACATATTGTTCTTTTACATTAGACTGAGAGATGCATCCTTGCTTCTTACTGATCCATGTGACAAGTTTGTCACGCATGAAGAATGCTCCTCGAGTTGTGCTCTTTCGGTCATCAATATTTCTAGCCCAATCAATATCTATATAGACTTGTATCTAAAATTTTCCTTCTCTTTTATACCATAAGCCATAGTCCTCAGTGTTCTTCAGATATCTCAGAATTCTCTTGACAACAATCATATGTGATTCTTTGGGATTAGCAGAGAATCTTGCAACTATTCCAACTGCATGTGCTATATTTGGTTTGGTGTGAACAACATACATTAGTTTTCCAATTATTGATCAATATAAGGTCTGATTTACCTCAATGGATTTGTCTTCTTTTGTCAGCTTACATCCGGTAGCCATAGGTATTCCAACTAGTTTGGAATCTTCCATCTTGAATATATTCAGCACTTCCTTGATGTATTTGGACTGAGTGATATATATGCCTGAATCTGTAGACCAAGAAATAATTTGATCTCCCCAAACATAGACATTTCAAATTCCTTTCTCATTTCATTAGCAAAGGATTTTCATAACAATTCATTTTCCCCAAAAATGATATCATCAACAAAAATTTCAGCAATCAGAATATTACCATCAGTATCTTCTTTTAAGTACAGATTTCTATTTTCACTTGTTCTAACAAATTTTATGCTAATGAGATAGGAGTGAAGTCTTTCATACCAAGCTGTAGGTGTCTGTTTCAATCCATACAAGGATTTATGTAGTTTACATACCATGTTTCTCTTGCCTGGATCAAAAAACCCGTATGGTTGTTAAATGTATACCTCTTCTTCCAGTATTCCATTTAGGAATGAAGATTTTCCATCCATCTGGTATACCTTGAATCCTTTAAATGGAGCACAAGCAATTAAGATTCTTACTCCTTCTAGTCTAGCAACAGGTGCAAAGGTTTCTCCATAATCAATACCTTCTTCTTGTGCATATCCCTTGCATACTAACCTTGCTTTATTTCTTGTGACTTCTCCATTCTCATTCAGCTTGTTACTGAATATCCATTTGGTACCGATGACATTCTTGTCATCTGGTCTCGGTACTAGTGTCCATGTATTTTTATTCTCAATCTATTCTATTTCTTCATTCATAACACTGACCCATTCTTCATTCTCAAGTGTAGTATTAACAGATTTAGGATCAAAATCACAAAGTAAACATCTAGTGTTTAGTGACTTACTTCTTGTTCTTGTTCCAACTTTCTTGTCTCCTATGATTTGATTCTATGGATTATATCTTCTGACATACTTGGCAAGTTTTGTTTCAGCCCTTTGTTCATCATTTTGATCATCTTCTTGACTTTCATTCTGATCTCCATTGTTCACAACATCATCTTGAGGATTTTCTTGATTTTCGGTAATTACATCCTGATGCTCGGGTGCAATGTTCTATTTCTCAAGAGTGATACACTGTTGCTCAGGTAGAGTGTAAGGTTTTGTATAAACAAACCTGTTGTAGTCCACTAGTTCTTTTCTACTTTCCTTATCATTCTTTTGTACAAATTCATCTATTTTCACTTTTTCACTTTCAATGATTTTGTTAGATGACATTTATAAGCCTTTCTTTTGGTTGAGTACCCTAGAAAGATACCTTCATCACTTTTGGAGTCAAGTTTTCCATTTCTATCATCCTTCAAAATATAACATTGACTACCAAAGATTCTGAAGTAACTTACATTGTGTGTATGACCATACCAAAGCTCATAGGGTGTCTTCTTTGTGTCCTTCAATTGTACTCTTTTTAATGTGTAGACAATAGTAATGACAACTTCCCTCTAGAAAGTTTGAGTGATGCTTTTCTCAATCATCAATGTTATTGCACAGTCAACAATTGATCTATTTCTCCTTTCACCAATTCTATTTTGCTGTGGTGTTCTTGGTGCAGAAACCTATCTTTTAATTCCATGCTCATTGCAATAGTTAGTGAATTCATTTTATGTAAATTCCCCTCCTCTATGTGACCTTAAGCATTTCAATTTATTTTCACTTTGTTTTTCTACCATTGCTTTATACCATTTAAAGATCTTGAATGCTTTTGATTTATCTCTTAAGAACATGACTATCATCATTCTAGAATAATCATCAACAAAGAGAATAAAATACCTATCTCCATAGTAGCTCTTTTCCCTCATGGGTCCACACAGATCTATATGGAATAATTCTATAATTGCATTAGATGTATGGGTTTTACTTTTGAAACTAGACTTTGTCATCTTACCTTTTTGACAAATTTTTCACATGATAAGCTTGGGCTTAGTCATGCTCGGTAAGCCTCTGACATTCCTTTTTTTTCTTATCTTTATCATGTTGTCAAAGTTCACATGACACAATATTTTGTGCCACAACCATATGTCTTTGTTTCTAGCCATTAAACAAGTGGTGTTAGTGTCATCAAGATAGAAAAGGTTACCTTTTGTCTGCTCACCGGTTCCAATCAACCTTCCTGATTCATTGAAAATATTTACCTTCTTATTTTCAAATGCCACTCGTTGACCTGTATTATTCACCTATGAAACACTTAACAAACTATAATTTAGTCCTTTTTTCCCAGTAAGCATTTTCATATTTTATTAGGTTATTCAACATTATGGTTCCTTTACCTTCAACTGGACAAGGTGTATCATTTCCCATTCTCATTGAACCACCATTATAGTATTCAAAAGTCTCAAACTTTTTTTTATCACCAGTCATATGGTGAGTTCAGCCACTATGTATGATCCAGACATCATTCTTACTAACTTTAGATATGAGTGTAGTTTCTACATACCTTTCTTCTTTTTTGTCTAAATCATCCTTCATGGCTACAAATACCATCTCAATGCCTTCTTCTAATTCGGTGTCAGTGTGATCACCTCTGTTCTCAACTAGGTAACAAGCTTTCTTCCCTTTGTCCTTGTAGTCTCAGGGATCTCTTTTGTTAGATTGACAGTTTCTTCGGTAATCTCTGTTATGACCTCATCAAACTTCTTCTCATATGATCTTTCATTTCCTCTGTCATATTTTCTTTTGTTTGGAAATCTTGCACCAAAGTGTCCAATGTATTTACAATTGAAACATACAAGTGGTAATTTACCTTTGCCTCTTTGTAATCTTCTTTCCATTAGTGCTTCAATCTCATCAAGTTCATGATCCTCATTATCACTTTCACTATAATTTCTAATATCATGTCTATGAACTGAATTACTTATCTTTAAAGAAGACATGAATGAAGATTCTATAGATCGTAAGACACTATTATCAAAGAAACTCATCTCAAATGAAATTAGTCTACCAATCAAATTATCTAGAGTAACTGTATTGTTTGGAATTGCTCTCATTTCTTGAATAGCAGAAACTCTATTAGCATATACAAGAAGTAAGGTTCTTAAGATTTTACTTACCATTGTCTCCTCTTCAAGTACACCTCCAACTCCTTGGATAGTATTGACTACCTCTTTGATTTTGCAGCTATACTTAGTGATATTGATCCTTAGGTCGTCAAATCTCCCTCTTAGTCTTTCTGCATTTTCTCTTAGTACATTGGCATATCCTCCATGTACCAGCTTCAACTTATCCCACATTTTCTTTGTAGAGGTGTGGATTTTGACATCTTCAAACTCAACATCAGAGAGTGATGATACAAGTTATATCATCATGCAATTATGTTCATGCTTCACTCTTAATTTCTCAAGAGTGTGAGCTCCTGTAGGCAACACATATTTAGTATCAAGGTATTTAGTAACATCATTTCCAATACCTAATAGGTGGAGTCTTATTCTTCTTTTCCATGATGCAAAGTTGTCTTTATTCAACTTGGGCACATCTCATCTGTTCATCTTGTGATCTTTTGCTTGAGTTGTTAAGCTCCCTTTCTAAGCACACAAGCTCTAATACCAATTGTTAGTAATAACTGAGAGGGGGAGGTGAATTAGTGGCCTAAAAAATATTCCAATTATCAACCCAAAAAATTAGTACCACAATATTAAGCCTCTAGTTATCTTCAGTCCTATATGATGAATGCCTTCAAATACAATTTTCAAATTACTTATGCTAAGAATGCTTTGTTAAACCTTAATCTGTATGTTTACCGAATAGCAGTCTGTTAATTTACCAAAAGACAGTAAATTATCTAGAGTATACCGATCAATCCAAATTAGCTATGTGTAATGAAAAACACTATAGTAATGACTCATAAACACATTGACACATGTATTTTTATCATGGAAACCTTCTTAAGGGAAAAACCACTTAGGACCGGTAACCCAAAATTTTCACTCTTTTGAAGTGAGCTCGGTGAAGAGACAACCTTGTTAAAGGTTAAAAAAACACTGTTAGGTGTGACCTTGTTAGAGGATTGAAAATTTTAGTCTGTCACTTGATATTAGGCATCTCTATGCTACCTTGATTGATCAAACACTCACTTGGCATATCAATAGGTATCTGGAATCTCATGATATCTTCATGATCAAACTTTTTGATACTCATTGGGATGTATCTCAATATAGAAAGGATCTTTAAATCCTGATCGGTTAAGAGACTTTCTGAGTCAATGGTTAAACTAAAATAGTATGATCTTTTTACATATACAACTTATACTTGCAGATTTTCAGATCTATTGTAAGCTCATAAAACTAATCTGATCAATATATCCTTTTTAAAAACTTTGCTCCACTTTGGTTCTTCTCAGTGATGCTGTGCTCTGTTTCTCGGTGTCCACAAAAAACTTTATCTCTTTTCTCAGCTTGATTGATTAGGACTGTATGAAGTTTCTCTTCATTAGTTTCTTTTCATCATCCTCTTTTTCATTCATTCACCCACTCAATTCGTAATGAATTAAGTTGTCTCTTTTATAGACATAATATCACCGTTGTTAGGTTCTTGATTTTCTTGATCTTAGCGTGATCCACAATCTTAGCTAGTTAGATTTAAAACAAAACTCTTGTTTTATCTTGTAGAGATATTCTTGCCAACTGGACCAAATAGCTTTAAATCCTTTACTTATCTCTAGCTTTATCTTGTCAATGAAAAAATAGATAACTACCAGTTAAGTCCATATTTAGCTCTGCTAGCTAGACATTTTTTCATTTCCAAACTAAAGTTAATTTTGGCGTTTTAACTCTTTGATAGCTCCGGTCAACACTCCAGTTCTCCTTGGGCATCTCTGTCAGTTTACACTATGATTCTGGATGTCAGTTATGCTTATGATTCTGCTCGTCAGTAATGCTCATTGGTGTTCTTGCTCGGGCATCACTGTGAATTGACTTTCGGTTATCTTTTTCCGTTGGGTTTCACTATCCGTTGGTGTTTGAAGTCACATAGTAAATGCTTGTCTTTTATGCACTAGTGAAAGCATAATATTTTTCTCTCTGATTCTCTAAAGTCTTTGACACTTTGATTATAACTGATTAGATTATACCAAGTTGACATCAATGACAATACAATCCATTAACTGATTTAATGTCTTGCATTATGTTTCTACATTTCGGTGATCAACTTAACATCTTCAAACATTCAATAACTTATATGTCATCATTTGTATCAGTATTTCTTCATTGATTTATTTAGCTCAGATAGTCAACATCTTGATACACATGAAATTATTGAATTTTAAATTTATGATTCATATCACTTTCATCTTGTTTTCTTTTGGACTCATTGGGATATTCTTCTATATTTTATTTCCTTCTTACTGTATATCATGGATTGATATTATTGAGGGTCACTTAATTTTTATTTCAATGTCTTTCACCATATTATATGCTATTAATCTTAGAGTTTTGACTCTCTACCATGCTTAATCTCATGCAAACACCCGCCCTCTACTTTTGTCCATAGTTGGGTCTCGGTCATTGCATTTCATTTACTATTCTTAGGCTTCTTCATAATGTATTCTTCATGGACTTGTCAAACCATTAAATGATAATACTATACTCTATTGGCACATTGTAGCTCCTACACTAATTTTATTCACGCATTTCCACTCTTCTTTCTTTTTCAACCATTGCTTTGACTCATGTTATTCAAGGATTTATGCATGGTCACTTCATTGATGCATTGTTTCAATGTTTTCTGACCCCTGTGACTGATTCTTGTCTTTAGATATGGTACATGCCATTAGTCATTGTAGCCTCTTCTTCTACCATATCTATTTCTCCATGGGACCCTATTGATTGGGATACTTCTTTTAATTGATAGATCTAGATACCCTTTTGTCTTTGAACCATTAAATGTCATTGCACATTATCTTGTTTGCTACAAATAGCTTCCTTTCAATATTCAACAAAGACTACTATGTGTGTATGTATGCAAATGTATGTATATGTGTGTGTTTGTGTATGTATGCATATGTAAATATATGTAGCAGCAAATAAGTTCTATTGAATTTTTTATTTTGTGTGGGAATTAATATGATGGGTTAGTTCTTTCTGTATTCCTAACAAAATTGAACTCAGATTTAAAAATTACCAAGATATATCTTGGAACACTGGTATAAATCTCTAAAATTAGCTTCAGATTGTAGCCTATGTTCAAATGCTCATTTTTATCTAGTGTGAAAGATGATAATAAACTTAAAAAAGATGAGAGTTTTCTTACAGAAAATGAATATTTCCAGCCTCTTTCCATTTCCACCTCCATTATTTTTCTTCTTCATGTAGGGAATTGGAGCATTTGTTAGCAACCATCATATTCTGTATATTTTCAAGCTTAGAACTAATCTCCTTGTTCTATGTGAAAATGCCACCAAAAGTAGACATATTCTATCCTTTAACCTTCTTTTTTATTATGTTCTTCTTCTGAGAGACTTACATAGTTGACCCTTGGGTAGGGGTATTCTATCAGCTTTAGAGATTTGCTTTAAATCAAATATGCAGCTCTATACATCTCTACATTTTTATATCTTATGGTCATTTTTGGTGAAAAATGTGGTCATTGTTGTACAATTCAAAGTCATTTTTATAAGTTCATGGCCATTTTGCTTAAAATCTTACTCATTTTTGTTCTTTCAATAGTCAATTTTTATTATATTAGCCCATCCCATTCAGTATTCTAAGAAAATGATATATCAATGTAGTTTTGTTTTGTTTGTGAACTTTTTGACTCGTTGCTTGACTATGTAGTTATATGTTCTGACATTTGCGATAATTGTTTATAGATCATTTAGTTGATACATAGTTGTTTCTAACATTTTATTTTCTCTCAAAATAAAAGCATTAAAAAATTAAATCATATGCCTTTGGATACCAGGGAAGGACAACTTCTCATCCTTGTACTAACTACTCCACAGTAGTAAACAAAATAATTTTATGCATTCTTTGCCATACTTCCACTTTGCATTGGGTCATAGGAAGGAGATCCACTGTTTATAATGGAAAATATATGTATAAAAGGTATCAAATTTGAGAGAACCGCTCAAAATATCTATAGTATTTTTATCATGGTCAACATCAGTAATTTCCATTGTCAAGAAATATTGTTTCAACACCATCCATTCATATTATTTAAATCATTTTTTATTAGTGTTTCTTCATTGATTTATTTAGCTATGATACTCAACATCTTGATACACATGAAATTATTAATTTTTAAATTTATGATTCGTATCACTTTCATCTTGTTTTCTTTTAGACTCGTCGGGATATGCTTCTATATTTTATTTTTATTTCCTTCTTACTATATATCATGGATTGATCTTATTGAGGGTAACTTCATTTTTATTTCAATGTCCTTAAACATATTATATGCTATTAGTCTAAGAGTTTTGACTCTCTAGCATGCTTAATCTGATGCAAATACCCACCCTCTACTTTGTCTATAGTTGGGTCTCTGTCATTGCATTTCATTCACTAATCTTAGGCTTCTTCATAATGTATTATTCATTGACTTGTCAAAACATTCCATGATAATAATATACTCTATTGGCACATTGTAGCTCCTACACTAATGTTATTCATGCATTGCCACTCTTCTTTCCTTTTCAACCATTGCTTTGACCCATGGTATTCAAGGATTTCTGCATGGTCACTTCATTGATGCATTATTTCAATGTTTTTTGACCCCTGTGACTGATTCTTGTCTTTAGCTATGGTACATGACAATAGTCATTGTAGCCTATTCTTCTACCATATCTATTTCTCCATGGGACCCTATTGATTAGGATAATTTTATTAATTGATAAATCTAGATACCCTTTTGTCTTTGAGCCATTAAATGACTTTGTACATTGTCTTGTTTGCTACAAATATCTTCCTTTCAATATTCAACAAAGACTACTGTGTGTGTGTGTGTATGTATATATATGTATGTATATATGTGTGTGTGTGTGTGTGTGTGTGTGTGTGTGTGTGTATGCATATGTATATATATGCAGCAGCAAATAAGTTCTATTGACTTTGTTGTTTTTTTAATAACATATTGGGTAAATACAAAAATCTGTACTTCTATAGGATAGTTAACACAAAATTGAAGCATCAAACAAGACTTGATCAAGTTGTAGGTGGAACGTGCACTGGAATAGTAAGTAATGTAGAATAAAAAAAAAGCAATTTGTCGTATCTACATTTTGTTATTTAGTAAGGGTCATTAATTGTTTTTTTGACTGTCCTAAAAGGAAAAATTGTAATAGTCCTAACTTGCAAATATTTTGTATTCAAATATGATACTTGATATATATATATATATATATAATACAATGGTATGTAGTATAATCTATGCATTTGTGAGATGTGATTAATTCCAAGTATATTATGTTTTGGGATTAAATTGGTGTGTTTGTGTACTTTCTTTATTTTAAACTAACCTATGACTTCAAAGGAGGAATTATGAAATACAGCTGTAGGTAGTTATCTCTTCTATAATGATGGAGGAGTCAAAGGTAATGATCAATAAGGTTGCTGCTATTAGATCATACATTAATATACTTACTATTTTGAATTTGAGCTCGGGTATGATGCAATGTTATTGCTGTCATTGCATGCTTGCTGCTGTTGTGCACCATATCTTGTTTTATACACTGTTTATTTCATTGAGACCGCGAGTTTGGCATTTGTAATGTATTTTTTATTATTGGATCAATGTATTTTGCCCACTTATTCATTATGTTGGCATACTTATTCATTATTTTCATTATTGTTACTTTGTTTTAGGTCTTCTCAATGGATAAAATGTTTGGTATTGAATGTTGTCATTTGGATTCCTTGGAAGAACAATGCTCCTGATTATTTAATGTTCATGATGATGACATCAAACATGCTATTGTCTACCTCCTGAAACATAATATTGCTGGCTCACATATACACAATGGGGTGATATATAAACTATTTTTTTCTACTCTCTTTGAAGTTACTAGTTAGTTAGAATGGGTCTTGAATGTGGTTAAGTATGTGGTTGTTTTCGACAATTAGGAAAAAGTTGCGCAAGGGATTCAGACCATCAATCCAAACATTATCTCTGGCAGGCTTGGCTCAATTTTTGATAATAGAGTTGGCTTTGAAAATAAAATGGTGGAGGCGAGGGATGTGTTCAAGCTATCTTGTGCTAATGATGACTATGCTGCTATGAGTATCTTCCATGGTCACTGTTAGGGTTTTTTCTTGTAGGGCCTCTAAAGATGCTTGAATACTTAGATAACTCTATGACTCCCAATGCCTTTGGCACTATGACTCGAGCAAGAGAAAAACACTAATTGATGAGGTATTTTGATAACACTGGGGATACCTATTATCACCTCCTTCTTTTTTGAGATCTACTGACTCAGGCAGGTCTTACTTATGACTAATTACTGACTTGACAGTATCTTTAGAGTGGATTTTAGTTATGTACTGAATGCTCTATTTTTATATGGACATGTATATAACAATGCAGATAACTATGACTATTCTGAAAAAAAGATTTACAATCCAAATCAATATCTTAGTGATAGCAGACAAAATCATAATAGGGAATTTCATGCTTCTTTTCCTTTTATAATTCTTTCGAATCTAGGAGGAATAACCTATTGATTTACTCTTTAAGAAATCAACAAACTTCAACTGCAATCTCATATGAGTACAATTGATTTTACATAAATATTCTGAAAGTAATTGGTTTAAATGATATTGAATATTTGGATGATGATAGATTACCAAACCAATTCCTAGACCAGTGCCTATCCTTGGGCTTATAGAGTTAATAAATGAAAATCCATAGAAAAAAAAAAAAATACTGTAAGATGCCTTACAACCTACATGAAACTTGGATAAAATGCCTTACAAACTATCCTATCACCTCTACAATATTGTATCAAATCCTTAAATATTGTTATTCTCCCTGAAACTACTCACAAAACTTAGTTCTTTCCTTGAAAGAAACTTGCAAGCAATTTAATAGCTACCTTGTAACCAATATGCTTAAAAATGCCTTATATATTTAAACATAAAAGAGCATACACAACAAGTAAAGAGACAACAATGAGATAGATTAAAGTTGCACTATATTTTATTCATATGTTTCTGCTTCAATACATAAGAAGCCTGAAAAGCTTGAAGACACAGACATGAATCTAGAAAGTCTGATTTTCAATATATTTCATCCTCTTTTGATCTTTTACAATTTGATCTATTTATAGGTCCTTAAACATCTTTGAATCCTTAACATTAGGATGCAACAAGCTTCAGATGGTTTAAGTAACCTAACCCTAAAAGTATAGAAAAGACAAAGAAAGAGAATGTAGAAGCGGTGGAGAGACAAAAACAGGGGATAAGATATGATATTCTTTGTCTTCTACTGGAATCTGGCACCATTGTATGACACCGTTCAAGATAGCATCTGATATTCATATTGAGAACAAGTGACTGCCATTACAGGATAACTTACACTTGTGTTTAGTAATAACTAACCTCTTTGTGCTCAATGATCAGGTGCCAAGTGTTCCCCTTTATTCTTCATCCAGGATTTCCTCCTCTACTACCACAGGCTTCTTCTTCTTTGGCTTGGTCATCAAGTCCAATGCTTTCACTTCATCTTCTATTGGACATTTAAAGCTTTGTGTGCTCTATAATTGTACCTTCTATCTTTCCCATATGACATCTGTGATTCTCTTAACATCCATTAAGAACTTGTTCATGTTGGTTTCTACCTTGAAGGCTTCATCCAAAATCTTATTGAAACCTTCCAAATCTAAATCAGATCCTAAAATAAATGCCTCATTGCTTGGCATTCTGCTATCAAATTCACTCCTCCAAGCTTCCAAGGCCTTAACTTGATCATCTTCTCCTTTCAATGGAGGAACAAATCTATTAAACTCTAGAGAAAACATGCTTAACGTAGCCTCTATCTATTTTAGCTTACCTTTAAAGAAAGATAAGGCTATATTAACCTTTTTAATCTCATCCTACACTTCTATCACAATCTCAGGTAAATCTGACCTAAGTGGCTGCAAGGAGGCAAGTTTTTCAAATGTTTGGACCCTAGGAGACCAAGTGACAAAATAAGGGTTCAAAATGGAGATGTACCCTGTCACTTCTGTATGCAAGGTGGGAAATTTATTGTAAGCATTTAGGATGACATCTATTTTAACCTTGAGTATATCAACCCTATGCTATAGAATGCATCTTAATGCATTTAGGGCTACCTCAGTATTCTTTTTTCCCATATCTTCTATCTCAACCACTTCCTCTAATTTTTCTGTCTCCTCTATTTGCAAAGGCTATTCTAAAGGTACATAAACTACCTCAGGTTTCTCTTGTAGTTTCTTCATCAATTCAGCAATCACCTTATCTTGCTTATGTATCTTTATGTGGCATAATTCCCTATCCTTTTCTAGGGCATTGGTTTCCTTAATCAAAATCCCACACTTCTTAGATAATTTCTTTGTCTTGTCTTCATTTAAATGTGCCCAATGAGTCATGATCTAAGAAATCTCAAGATCTCCAGTGTTTTGTACTGTCCAGACCATTTGGTTCCCCACCATGCTCTCCTAAATGTTTACTAGTTGAGGCTTCTAGTCCTTGGGACATAAGCTCCACATGGTAAAGGCTTGTGATTTGGGACTATATCCAAATCCCTTGATCATGTCACCCATCTGAATCTCATTGGCCAATTTGAGGTCTGGTTGCTTCCTAATCTGATCAATAATGAAGGCTGAGGCTAAGTCCCAACCCTTAGCAAGAAAAATGCCACTGTTCAAAACCATCTTTCTTGCCTCATCTAGAGAGACATCCTCACTCTCAGGGTCATAGGCTTGCAAAGCTAGCAAAGCCTCATTTGTAACTATTTCCTCTCCATCTAACTTCAAATGTTCCCTAATTTGTTCTTTCTTATGCCACCTCAAAAATTCTTTAAACTCATCAGTCTTGATAAAGTTGTCATCACTTAGAAACTGCTACTGATGCAATAACCTTTCATCAATGCATGCCTTAAGAGGCAATTCTATATTTTATTCCTCATCATGCTGTTGTCTGTTCCCCTGTCTGATTATTTTCCTTAGATTATGGTCATACAACCTATTTACAGGAATGAGAGCACTTGTTCTATCTCCTTTGTTCTCTTTCCTAATAGAGGAGGTCTGACTAGGGTCAAACTTTTGCCTTTTTGTAGCAGGCTCTTCTACATCATCTGGCTGAGAAGCCTCAGTCAAGTCAATGATATGCCCTTGTTCCTCCTATACCTGTGCTGCCTCTGCAACATCATATTGAGGTTTATCAAATTGAGGTGGACGGGCATAATCCCCATCACTATCACTCTCATATTCAGACTCTGAATACTCTAGCTCTTTCCCTCCTTTCTTTGTATCTAGAACATTATCCAACTGCTCACAGAGTACATAAAAGTTGTCAATCATGGCTTTAATCTTGTCAAAATAAGGTAAGTCAGGGTAAAACCCTCCAAATGAAAATCCATTTCTCCTTATTTGCTTCTCTAAATTTAGTAATTCCTAAATTCTTTCTCTTCTTATCCTTATCTCATCTTCATCAAGAAGATTTCTTGTGGCATCCTCCTCCACACAAAAACCATGAACATTTGTATTGGGGATGGTAGGAATCAAGAGTTTCCTAGCTCTTGCAATGAATCCTTCTGGTTCAAAGTACCTGTATAATGCTGCCCTCATCTTGCAGCTTTCTAGCCATGTACTCACCAAATCTATAGCACGCTTACCAATAGTAAAGTTAGAGATTTTAAACTGTCTAGGGGTTAAGGTCCCCTTCTTATGTGGTGCAAAATGGTCATTATCTGTCAACAATAGTTTCCAGATGAACTCCATAGTAGCAACTCTAGATGGCACATGATAGGGTAGGACATGAGGTGGATGTGTGCATCCATATACCCTAATCATGGTAAAATTTTCTTCTAAAAAGAAGTCTCCCCAGTTGTGATCACCCTCCCTTTTATCTACATACTCACAAGGTCTCAACAACTGCAGCACCTTTACTGGGAGTCTGGTTTTGCTGATACCCACGCTCTGCATTAATGGATATACAATCCAATTTTCAAATCCACAAAATTCATAGTCCTTGGATGTATAATTCCATATCCTAACCCAAAATTGAATAGGATTAGGTCGGTCCTAGAAAATCTTTTGAGGATTCAAGTTGTTCACATTCATAATCCCATAATTACAATGCAATAACAAATGCATCAGGATTGAATAATGGAAGAACCTAGGTTCCTTCTCTTTGAGATCCTTCATCTTCTTCTGCACAACTACAAATCCCTCATGCATTTTGTCAATAATGTACTGTATGTAGTCATAACTGGTGCTAGAATGCACATCTTGCAAGTCTAACACCATCATCAAAATTCCAGCGTTTATTTTCTCTGCTCCTCCATCTATTCCTAACACTCTACATAAAGCATAGGCAATATACTTAATATAGAAATGCAAGTCTTTAAAGAAGTAAGGTGCAGTCTCAGGTATAGGAGTAAGATGGTTCCTAACCTCCTTAAGCATATGCTTCTGCAATAGGTTCCTAGCAGCACCAGGTTGTAACCTATACCTCTCCTCTTGCTTAGTAATATTTATCTTGGTGGACATGGTACTGTATAAGCCAAAGGATTGCATAAATGAATTCCTATTTAGAATCAATAGGGCAGTACCATCCTTTTTCTTAATTATTCTAGATAGAGCATCATGGTGGCTGGCAAGACCTAGAAACAAGTCTATATCTATATAGACATCATGAACAATTAACCTAGCAAGACCACTAGTTCAAGGATTTGACACTGGGATGGCCTTATCAGAATTATTATAAAAATAATTGCATAGAGAAAAACCTATGGATCCTGGAGTGCGAGCATCTCTGATTTCACAGTAGTCATCTGCTAACAAGTTTGCATTTGCCCACTTGTTCTGGTTGGACCCTGGAAACAACTTCAAGAATTCATCAGAGAATTTCCTCTTCCCTTTAGCATCATTGTCCACTTCATCACTCCTTCCACTGGTAGAAGCCACACTGACTACTTTAGTCATCTTTCTCTATTTTCTCTTTCTCTTTTACCGATATTGAAACAAATCTCCTCTTAGGATTCATTGCTCTTCTCCATTCACTGCTAACAATTCAAGAACCTTGACAACTAGAGAATTATCCTGCAAATGATCAATTTATGCCTTCTTAATACAAAATATCTAGAAATTCTTCACTCTGTAATTCTGGAAGTATGTTAAATGAAAATTAACCTGCAATCAATTCTTTATGATAAATTTTCCAAGTACATAGATCATCATTGAAAAGACAATCAATTTTGCTTTCAAGTTAACATGCTGTGGAATTGATTGAAATCCTAGCCGTAGCTCATGACTATGATAGGAAATCAAATTCATATGAGTGCATTTTTAGAAAAACCCTTATAAAATTCAAACAGGATGACATGTCTTCATATGATTGGTTCTTCGATAGACATCTTAGCTACCCTTTTCATACAACAATTAATCTTCTAGATTCTCATTGGACACTGAATCTCCACACTATCATATCAGCAACTACCGCCCTTTATCATTTTTCATATTCAGGGACCACGTGACTGTGTAGTATCTCCTTGTTGCTGATCAAGTTTCTTAACCCTCAATTCTTCTGGAGATCTAGCGACTGTGTGATTTCCTTTACTTGGCTAACCATGGTTCACTTCTGGCGATCACGTGACTGAATGAATAAAAGTTGCTAGATGAAATGCTTAACCCAAAGTTTATTCAGAGACCCCGTGACTTAAAGGTTACCTTTTCTGTTAACTATTATCACTAAGTCGCTGAGTGTTTATTTTTCTTTATGAGACCCCGTGACTAACCTTTATCCTTTGATTTAGATTTAGAGACTATGCAACTAAAGGTTGTCTCATTGTTGTGAGCATTTTTTACTCTCATGCAAATTTGATGGAGACTTAGCGACTACCATTGATCTTTTCCCATCTTGCATCTGATGGCTCCGCTAAGTCGCTGAGTATATTTTAAAAGCCTTAAATCATTTGGAGACTACGTGACAATATATAAATTTATACCTTTTAGTCTCTTAATTGCCAAATGAATTTTTCCTTTTGGGAGACCACGCGACTAGCCTTTATTCTACTTATTGTGGACACGTGTCTCTTTTAACTATTTGTCACTAAATTACTGATTAAAACATGACTTAGCATTTTAAAGCAGCGACTACCCAACCGCCATATACTCTAAACACCTTGCGGTTTGTCACGAAGTCTCGACATCTTTTAATCAAATGTCATTTTACCTGGAGACTACATGACATAAACATTTAACATGTCACTTAACTGCATTATGACTTGGAGACCCCGCGACTGAAGCAATCACTAAGTCTCATGAAAATTCACTAACTGCATGATACTTTGTGCGACACCGCGACTTAACTACTTGCTTAGATGTTGCTTGGTGATGTGTTTCCGCATTGGGAGACTTTGTGACTGAAGGGTTTTGCCAAGTCTCATAACAAATAATGAATATTTTGTTTCTTTCTAAGACATCCCGACAACAGTTAATTGCCAAGTCTCATAACAAAATGGAATATGCTTGTAGGATCAAGCGACTGCACGACCATTGAAAAAGGCACATGACTTAAGTTTTTCAAAAAGGTAATGCAAAATTAGAAACTCGATCATCATTTAGGGATTTTTTGCATTTTTACTTAGAAGATGGCTTAGGGTTTTGGGTTTTTGTATTATTCATGTCGATTTTGACCTAACAACATAGAAATTTCACAGGGATAATTCAAGAATGAGACAGACTTGCTGATTTTGGATAGAACTCGACATGAAGGCAACAAAACTTTAGGGCAAACCAACAAAAATAGGAATACAACCAACAGTCACAATGAAGATTTTTTCACCTGTGACGATAGGAATATTATGATGGACTACTTCTTTGGAGTTGACATTTTTTTCAACAAACGAGGTCATCTTTAGATCAAACATAGACATGATGTCTGGAATACTCTTCTTTGTAAATGTTTTTGTTGATACATACTCAGATATCACTTATTTGAAAAATGGTGGCTTCATTATATCTTCTTTGAGATTATTGTTCTACATTGTAGTAGAATTCTTTTACTGTATTTGTAACTATGGTTTGTATAATTGTTGCTCTTTCTTACCATTGTCAACTAATAATCATTGATTCTCTTTCTCCTTTGGGAATTCTTTTCAGGTAGAAATGGTAGGATACCATCTATCTTTTTTAAAGAATCTTTATCAAAAGGGGATCAATGTCCTTTATCTTCAATCAAACAAGGGGTGCAAAAGGTTTCTTTGTATCTAATGAGTATAGAAATTGAGTGGTATACTCCAATGATGCAAAGCATCTTTTGCACTCTCAATTCCAATGAAGAGAGAAATGTCATTGATACCCTTTGGATAAAGAGGCTTTAGAACATAAATATTATATCCTACACTACTACCTGAAAAGCATTTCTAAGGGATCATAGATGCTCTACCATACTTCCACTTTGTACATTAAAAAAGTACCATATCTCTCTCTTCAAGGGTGGGCTATTCATTACTAATGGGTGTTGTTCCCTGCACCCTCAATCAACAACTTACTCACACAACATATACAAAATATACAACCTTCACCTGTATATAAGAGTTGATTAGAGAAGATATAGGCATAGTTGCCATGTAGATTTACCTAAGCACTATTGCGAGCTTACCTGACAATAAATGTACTATTGTAATAAATGTTTTTGCAACCTTTTTGGAAATTTTATGAATGCTATGAGAATATTTAGAGGATTTATTGAATTTTATAATGGAATGAAGTAAAAAGATAGTTTAGGTTTTTCTCCAATAAAACTTATGCTACTATTTCTATTTTGCAATGATTTTTCTTTTTAGGATCAAACAACAGAGCTTGCTATAAGATTTGTACTTAATTTGGAGTACAAGTATAAAATAAGAATTGAGCATCATCTAAAGCTTTGAAGGTACCATCGCAACCTCAATCTTATATGATTATATCATCTTGTCATTTTATGAGATTACATCCATGTTCTATATTCCCTCAAGTTGCCTCCATTTTCTATTCCCCGCACCCTAAAAAAGCATTAGATAGGCATATTTGTCATTTTAAGATCAAAGCTAAAGGCCCCCTTTTTTATCTGCGTGCGCACACACACACACACGCAACACAACATATACAACCTTCACCATGCATATTTGCCTAAGCACTAATGGGACCTTTCCCTACAATAAAAATACATATGTAGGTACCCGAACCCTTTTCACGAGCATCCCACACAGTCTCATGGATTGAAAAGTATAAGTCAATACACCCTATAGAGATTAATTTATTTCACAATTTGAAAAATATCTCGCATTTCTTGCTATCTCTCTCATTTGATGGAGTGCAGGTAGCAGCAAATAGGTATTTGTTAGATGTGTCTTCCTCAAGCGAAGGAAATATAGGAATGGAAGAAGAAAGTGAGTCATGTAGTATGTCTAAATTAGGAAGATCAACTAGAGGTCAAAAGACTAGAAGGAAATTCAATAAATGCATGAAATTGTTCCTTGCTCAAGGGGGTCATGTTCTTATGATGATGAGAGAAAAGACAACATCATGGTGCCCTTTAGGTACCAATATCTACAGAAACAATGGGTCACCAAGGAACTTCCTTCAATAAGCACAAATTTTAGTGTTAAAGGCAAGATATATCGCATTGCACCATCGTTAATACATGGTTTGGGCCTATTTTCCATGGATGGCATAAAGGTCTCTTACAACAAAGTTGTCAAATTGATGGAGTATGTTAGACCATGTTACGATTACAAAATTTGGATGCAAATTATTCAATATAAGAAAAGTATGTGCAGGTATGCACTCTCAAAAAACTATATTCAACAAAATGACAATGAGAAAAGTAAAAGAGTGGCTATATACATTGACAGAAGGCCAAAAGCATCAGGGAATATTATAGTTTTTATAAATAGTATGCAACCTCTGTCAACTATTAAGCAACCCAATTGCATATTTGAGGCACGCGAGGGAAATCATGTATTTGTATGTGTAATAAAATCAATACGTGCAGGGGAAGAGCTTATTATTGATTACAATTTGAATCAAATAGATACAAATGATATCACTATGATGGGGGTGCAGGTAGGTACTATGTACCATTAAATAATTGAGTTTTTTTTTCCAGCCACATCTAGAGAGTCTCCTCACCATCTACCTCATCTCCATCGTCATCTTCTAATGAAATTTATTAATCTAGTCATTTCTAATTATTGGTTAACTTTAAATAATAACATAGGGCCACAATATGGAGCAGCCACATAGAGGGGACAATGATGATCCTAAAGGCACTTCTTCCCAGTAGGTAAACCTCTTTTTTATTGTACTACAAATTAGATAGAAGCAAAATATTAAATAGCGTTTTTTATTATGTTCTTCTCATCAGTGTTTTAGATTAATTCTAATAGTGTTAGTAATATTGTTTTCACAGATAGGTGTTCAACAGAGTAAGGGAAATGAACCCACAATCCCTCAGGAGGAGTCCTTTGACGAGGACCTAGATGTTGTTTGTTAGTAATAACTGAGAGGGAGGGGGGGGGGGGTGAATCAGTGGCCTCAAATTTTAATCCTTAAATCAACCCTTTAACTCTAATAACCACTAATTATTTCTCAAGTTATCTTTTGTCCTACAAGATGAATGCCTTGAACAACTTATATCAATTTACTACTTGTCGGGTTGCTCTATTAAACCTTCTTCTTCATTTTTACCGATAAGCAGTCATCTATTTATCAAAATATAGTAAATATGCAGAGTATACCGATCAACCTAGTGTTAACTATGTCAGATACAAAACAATAAAGAAATGAATCATACACACATAACACATGAATTTTTAACGTGGAAACCCTGTTAAGGAAAAAAACCACTGGGACTGGTACCCCAAATTTTCACTCTTCTGAAGTGAGCCCTGTTAGGAGCCAACCATGTTAAAGGTTACAAACACACTGTTAGGTGTGACCTTGTTAGAGGATTTTACACATATGGGTTGTCACTTAGTATCGGACATCTAATACTACCATCCTTGAATTAGCCTCTCTCTTAGACTGTCAATAGGCATCGGGCATATCCAATGCTACTTTCATGAATCAACCTTTTTGGCACTCCTTGGGATGTAGCTCATTATATAGAAGACTATTAAGTCCTTCTCTATTAAGAGACTTGATGCTTTAATGGTTAAACTGAAACAATATGACCTGTTTCTAATGCAACTTGAATTGCAGATTTTCAAATCTATTTAAGTACATTAACTCTTTGATCAATGTATCAATTCAAGTCTTTTGTGCTCCACACTTTCTACTCTATGATGTTGTGGTCACTATTTGTTAGTGTCTGCAGAATTCCTTAGCTCTCCTTCAGCTTGATTGATCAGTACTGCATGAAGTTGTTCTTCATCAGTTTCTCTTCAACATACTCTTTTCATTCACTCCCCTTAATCTCTTTTTCATGAATGTGATATTGAAAACAAATTAAGCTTATTTCTTATATAGACATGATATTAATTCTTTCTTGATTCTTGATTCTTGATGTGAAAAACAATCCAGCCATTTAGATTTAAAGCATAACTCTTGATTTGTCTCATAGTTATCTTCATGCCAACTGTACAAATAATCTTTAAATCAATCAGTTAACTCTAGTCAAATAAAACAAAGAAAACAACCAGGTATGTCTATCTTTAGCTCTTGCCAGCTAGATATTTTGTCATTTTCTGAACTCTCTATTTTGTCAGTCAAATTTGCAGTTAGTGGTCGGTGACAGCTGAAAGTTCCGTCGGTGTGACTCCAGTTAGCTTTAGGATCTCCGTCCGTCGGGCATCATTGGATTTTTACTCATCGGGCAACTCTATTTTTAGCTTGTCAGGCATCTTGTGGTTTTGCTTCATTGGGAAAAATTGTCTTCTGCTCGTCAGGTTTTACTATGAATTTTCTTCTTTTCCTTTTCCGATGGTGTGCACTCCGTCGGTGTTGTCTATCACTTAGTAAATACTTGACTTTTATGCATTGCTAAAAGCATAAGATTTGTTCCATTGATTCTCTAAAGTCTTTGGCATTATGTACATGACCGTACAGATGATATCAAGTTGACATCAATGAAAATACAAACCATTAACTTATTTAATGCCTTACATTATCTTCAACTTAACATTATCAAACATTCAATCAGTTACATGTCATCAGATTTCAATATTTATGATACTAATGACCCAGCCTCTATAGTTAAAAATGTCTCCAAATAATTTCATAAAGAGTGGCTCAATTGGCATCTATATTCCCTCTGACTCCTGAGTCACAAAAGAGGGCAATTGCATTGATGCACCAATCTCAAAATTACAGAGTAAGTATTAATGTAATTTTTAATTGTAACAAAAGTTTGATAATAGTTTTTATGTTATACTAGTATTTTGTCATTAAAAAATAAGCAGATGTGTTGCTTTTACAACTTTTTTTTGTGTAGTTTTGAGACTCCTGGCCATGATGAGGATACTGTAGGTGGTTTAGGTAGATCGCATGTTGGAGTATATTTTTTTTACACTCTAACAATATTGTCCATGCTAATCATTTCTTTTATTATGTTCTTCAACACCTGTTTATGATCATTTACTATCACCATCTTGTACAATGATGGACTCAGTTGTAATGCCTACTACAATGTCAGCAATGTGTAGCATGGCCATAGATGCCATGCCACCACATACTCATATGTAGATTTTAATTTCTCTATCATAATATATATATATATATATATATATATGTTTATTTCCCTTGAATTATTCTTTCTTAGGGGCATTTCGTAATGGATTCAATTTATGAAACAGGAGATGCATCACATGATGATGATGAATTTATTGGATCTACTTGTATTCCTATTATGGGAATAGTGAGGGATTGCATATTTCTTGTGAGCGACGAAGGAGTTCCCATCAAAGTAGCAAAACTTCCAAGTGCTTTAAATATTGGACCTTTCTTTTACTATACAATCGTATGTTAATTACACCTTGAATTCAATATGAGAAGCTTACATATATTGTATTATTATTTTATACTATTATATCCTTCGAATAATGATCCCATGATTATTTTGTAGGGAATGTTGTTTTTCATGATAAACTTAATGATAAGTGTTTGCAGATATTCAAGCCCACCATCTGTACATGGTGGAACATCATATCTGAACTAAAACCCCAATCCACTATTTTGATTTCATATCATTGCTAGGATAGTTATCATTACATTGATTTCTTAAACTATATTAAAGGCAAGTTCACTTCATTTTTGAATCTAACAAGATTTTTTCTTAAAAGGTGAAAAGTCCAAGATATAAAGTTAAAGGATGCTCTCGTAGAGAGTATGACAAACTTATTTGGACCTTGTGTATTTGAGAAGAATAGGTTCCTCCAGAAAGCTGGGTTATGTTTGAGGTATATTAGGGACTAGTATAGGTGTACATTATAAAAAAACCTGAAGTACCAATGCCCCCTTGCATTCCTGATTTAGAGTGGCAACGTCTTATTATGGATGCAAATGAGAAAAACCAAATAAAAAAAGGAATTACACCACCAGACAACAAAAGAAGGTATGTTATACTGTTAAGAATGTAATTGTGTACTAAATACTCTTCATATTTATATGAACTAACATATTTCAATCTCTTCATATATTGCCTGACACATCAAAGGCAACAAAGGAAAGACTACAAAAGCACGGGCAATACAAGCTAGGCTCTGGTGGTTATTCCAAACTTGCTGCACGAGTTGTAAGTGTTAATATTATCAGATTTATATGAGGAAAAATAAAATTTGTAGATAGATTTTAACACTAAAAATAATAATTTGATCTTTATAATATTTATTTATATTTTGCAATCTTTTTTGTTTTGATGAAACAACAAAATAAAATATGACGATACCAAACAAAAATGCAGGGCACGGAGTTCAATATAAGTATCACATAAAGAACAAGAAGTGCACAAGGTTCTACTGATGGATCCATCATAGTAAGTAAGCTAAATGATGATTATTTCAAATTTAATTATGTACCAATTAGGTTATTTGATGTTATGTTCCAAAATAAAGTGAGTATATTTGTTTTAGGTAAGAAAATAATGATAACATGAATGTGTATGAAATTGGAATGTAGGCTTCCGATTCTGGTACACAACCTATACATGATGATGTTGGTTCAGATGCACATCATAGTGATGGAGGTATACATTTTCTATTCAATTTTTTATATGTGATTATTAATACAAGCTAGTAAACATCTTAATTTGATTGGTGTAGTAATGCAAATTTAATTGCAATAGGTGTTTGGATTAATGTAACAATTTGTATTGCAACTGCAGAGAGTGTAGAGGCCATTGTTAATGAGCAGGTTGAGGTGGAGGCCAAGGCCTAAAAAAATGATCTCAAAGTTGATGATGTGAATTGATCAGGTAAAGAGCTATACGATTATGTCCTTTAAAGTACTGAAATATTTGTAACAAATTATAATAAAATGTTTTTAATTTAACCCTTTTAAATGTTATTATAGATGGCCCCATTTTGCATCAATAGAGAACTAGGCCCGTACTCAGATTTGATGACAGTCGAGACATCGATTCTCCTCTTAGTGATTTCTTCTCAAAACTGAGCAAACCAAAGAAAAAAAAGAAATGATAATGACTGGGGAGACATCTATGCACCTTAACTGCTAATGACTTATTTTTATGTGCCAATGGATTTGATTATGTGTTGTTGAATGTTTATAAATTTTATAATGTGTTAATGAATGTTATCGTGTGATAATTAATGAATGTTACATTTAATTAATGGATGAAATAATGAATGAATGTTAATTAGATGTTAATATGAAATTTAGAGTGATGTTAGGGGGGGTGGGGCCAAATGAGCTTCCACCTTCATGTGGTTGGCCATGTTTAGTACTGTATAGTCAGAAAATGGAAGCAATTCCATAGGAGACTGGTTTAGCCTTCTGAGTGAGTGGTTTGGGGTCATGACAAGCACCTCTGAATGGGTTCCTGATCTTGACATGGCTTCCCCCCTGACCTGCTTTCTAACCTCTATTTTATGACATGAATTCTGCATTCTGGGTCTCTGACTTGTGATCCTGGGATCTGAGGACAGGGTTGACCTCCTAGGATAGGGTCGACCTTGACCCTGCCCTAGGAAAGGATTGACCTTGACCCTGTCCTAGGATAGGGTCGACATCAACCCTATCCCAGGGGCCAAATCTTGGGAACTTTTGGTTTCCGGGATGTTGGTCTTCACAAAAAGTTTTCTCCCACTTCCAGGTCAGCTGTTTCGGGTTTTGAATTGGTTGATTCCTAAATTATATTTAATATAGGTCCTCTCCTAGAGGTAAAGGCTTAAATGATGATTTAATTATCCTATGTAGGCCTCCTTAGAAGATTGTGCCCTAATTTCATATAAAAGGGAGCCTTCTCCTCTCATTTTCTCTAAGCATGAATAACCATCATCAAGCAT